>CM068831.1:71222600-71480100 GCA_028554795.2 Sinohyriopsis cumingii | reverse complement strand
AATTAATATGTATATCTATGTGAGAGTATACGAGTGTCTATGTGAGAGTGTATTAGTATCTATGTGAGAGTGTATGAGTATATACGTGAGAGTGTATGAGTATCTATGTAAGAGTGTATGAGTATCTATGTGAGAGTGTATGCGTATATATGTTATGAAAAATGATGAGCGCACATACATTAAACCAAGCAGAGAAACCTTTGTATGCAACAAAATACTATTAATTTTCTGTCTGTTAAAGGAACCCACTTCGGGCCTTGACTCTAGCATAGCACTTACCCTGATGCAGCAATTGTCGGATGGATATACTGCACTCCCAAGGTCGTGCAATATTCCAGCCAAAAACTCGTTCATATTTTCCCATACAAATGCAGCAACCTATAATTATTATTCTTCCTTTTATTAATGATATTATTAGTTATGATATTATTATTATTATTATTGATATTATTATTATTATAATTATTGAAATTATCATTATTATTGATATTATTTTTTAATATTGATGATATTATTATTGTCAATATTCATATTTTTATTATCGTTTTTATCGTTATTATTATTATTATTATTATCATTATTATTATTATTATTATTATTATTATTATTATTTAGTGGGAATATTGACATCGGATGAGAGCACGATCAAAAGGTTGACAGATGCAGCTTCCAACAGGTAAAGCGTCGTTTTTTGTAATAGTTTTAACCACGCTTGTCTTTTGTTCAGCCTACATTCATCTGATTTGAGATTTCTGATCACGTTGTAATGATCATACAAGCGATCCCTTTTAATACATTCTTTGCAACAATCAGTTTTTCTTTTATCATTATGGAAAACAAAACCTATAGTATTCTTAAATGTTATTAATGAGTGACGTAATTTATAAAGATCTCTTAATCATATACGCAATTTTTAAAGAACATTTAAATCATGTATTTCCACAGACACGGCGCAGTTTCTTTGAACGACTTGTCTATGACTGATAAAAATGGTTGTTTGCCCCTAGGCGTGACAAATGATGCTTTCATTATGGAGGAGACAGGTAACTGTATTTTTTCCCTCAGTTCCTACAATACATTTTACTCCTCAAATAATCTTCAAGATACATGTGCCAGTCTTTTCTGAAAGACTGGTACACGCTGATAACGATGATTTGACCCAGGTTTATAAATACAAACCAGTTCATGTCAAGGCAGGAATGTGACACTGGTTGTTTCTGGTAAATTATTAGTAATGTCACCAGTCTGGATTTTTAGACTGATGTGGCTATTTTAACTGCTTGTACTGATCCGTGAAGAATCTATGCGACAGATTTGTACTCCAAATTCAACTCGCCTTAAGTAACCGTAACGAGTATGAAACGTAACATCTACATCAATCGTATTCAAGATCATGTACCGTCGTGTGAATCGGGTCAAGAAGTCGACATAGAATAGAAATTCGTCTTGCATGAGTCGATATATATATATATATATATATATATATATATATATATATATATATATATATATATATATATATATATATATATATATACCATAAACGTCGATGAAAGGAAATGAGGACATAGTTTGCAACACTTTACTTCCATACGTTCCCCCACAGATAATAATGAATTATCCGACCTCTGCGTTTATTCACAATTTTCTTAAGAGAGATCTCAGCAAACGGGTCTATTATTATATCGATACAAATATCCTTTCAAAAAGCAATTAATTATTTTTCAACCTATTTTATCAAGGGAACAATTAAGTTGCATTGATAATTTTAACACGGACCATGGACTGGTACATAAATGCCAGGTGACTGAGAACAGCCAGAGGTTGAACAAACAGTTTATCAATTTAGATTCACGTCCTTGCAATATTTGATAAAAACAAGCTAAGCGCGTCCCTCGAGAGTCTTTTCATACATTTAATTGATAAATTAGACTGGTTCTCAGTATGGATAAACTTTTATATCAGTCTTCTTAGCTTGATCTTTACCATGCACTGTGTGACCGTGACACTGAAATTGCATAGATGATATAATTTAAAATATCAAGCCATAAACCATTTTTTTTTATAAAGAAAAAGATTCTTTCTTCAATATTTCTGACAATTTAGGTAAAACAACTTAAAACAATTTGTGATATGACATATGATGTACGTATTTGAGATCGAATTAATCCACGTATACACAACCATTACATATAGTTCAACTTAAAAGACGGTGTACACAAGTCCTCTCACGTTAACGACACTTATTTTCTTACGTCAACATAATACAGGATGGGTGTTTTGAACAGCGATAAGTTTGTTTTGAAAAGGGAAATAAGTGTCCGTTTGATGTAAGAAAAGAGGAATATATTTTATGATGAAAATAATTTCCGGCATACATTGATTATACAATTTTTGGAGACTTCTATAAAATGACCATTCATGCGTGTCTTGTTTTGTTTTCAAAATAGATAATAGCCAGTGTTGTACAGAATGAATTATTAAAGTAACTAATGAAGTAACAAAATTATAAAATTATATTTCATTATTGCAAATTATGTAATCATTAATTGTAATTGATTACAAAATCTGGAAAAGTAATACAGAGTTATAATTACTTTTAAATTACAATTTCTATTTGTAATAATTACAATCAACAATTTACACCACGGTTAGAATAACGGATAAGAAAAAAAAAAATAGGCTAAAAAGGAAATCTTTAAAAATCTTGTGAAATTAGTTCTTCAATGTCATATTGAATGCGTTACATTGAACTCTTAGCGCGAAGGACATTGTTCTGCGCAAAATATGAATTAACCAATGAAAATGTTTGACAGACTGGCCGACAGTAATGTACTTGCACTCTAATTACTCATATACAAAGTAATTGTAATTGGGTACTTCATTGTGAATAGTTGTAAATGTAATCAAATTTTTAGAATTTTCCATAGGAAATGGAATTTGAATTATTTGCCTATACTAAGGTAATATATACAACACTGAAATAACAATTCCATTTGTTTAGAGAAAAACAAGAGTGAGTGATCATTTATATCCTTAACTTGGAATCACACTCCACTTGATATAAGGGGATCATATTTGTAAAGTTCTCTTTTGGTAGAAATAAGTTTAATTTATCACACTTTTCTACCAAATCCAGTGTATTATCTGGTCGCTATCACAACGACTGAGGCGCACGTCGCCTACATTACACAAATAAAGAACTATAGAACATTACTCAACAGATAGGCAAGATGTTCGACAATTTCTTTTGCAAGACGTTGTGTATTTATTTCATTTTTCTTACAACGGGTAAGAATTTTGCTTCTGACATCATTTTGTTTGTGAGCGTACCTGACAAATATTAGTGCAAGTCGCCCACTTGTAATTACTTATTTTACCATGCAAAATCTTCTCTTCACACTAGGTAAACTAATAAACAAACCTTTTTGATCGACTAAACTCTTCTCGCCGTCTCTAAAGGCCTTTCATATATATAAATATGATTTACCTATGACTATTGCAGAAAAATATCTTCCTAATACTTCGATTTTTATCAGTACAAAACTATGCTATACAAAGGGAAAACAAATAATTATGCAATACATTTAGAAGAGTTCTCCAACGTAATGTGTAATGTTCAATGATTGAAACTAAATTATTATACTCTGATTATCAACACCTTTAATCAACTATTTTTCGGTATATTTTGAGTAGACAATGTTTATATGCGGTATAACTGGGGGATGGGAGATTGGTAATGGGTTTGTTTTGGGGACAATTTATGAAACCTACACAAATGACTCGTCTCGATACCATGCAACCAGGTATATATAGTAGGTACGTTGTATAAACGATATACCTCGAAATATGTAAATTTTTCATTTAAACGATACGAGGCTTGCCGAGTTTCCTTTTAATGAAAACTTTATACATTGAGTGGTATATCATTGATACAGCGTACATACTATACATATATTGTGTTTATATCACATACAAAAACATATATTTGCCGTTTAATGGAGTTATATTGACGAAAGGCAACTGTATATTGGCTGGCTGAATTAACTCACATTCATGCCGAGTCTGTCCGCTACAAACTATAGTTCTGTCTTTTTGAGCCTATTCACAATCATCATTTCATATTGATGAGTTGATTGCTTTCATTTTTAAGTTTCTATTTTTATTCACATTGATTAAATCGATATAAGTTAAACTTATGACTTATACATAAATGATGGTTTTAATGAAGAAAGTAGAGCACTAGACCTACAGGCACATATATTGTTGAATATTGGATGCTCATGAATGCATAAACATACAGGCGCAAGGAAATTAGCACGGAATATAATCTAAGCGAAATGACGAATCAAATAGAGGTAATTAAAATATTTTAATATATTTCAATTTGAGCTAAGTCATTATTTTTCTTTAATTAACACTACTACCGACCATAAATGTGTTCATCTCTCTCTCGCTCTCTCTCTCTCTCTCTCTCTCTCTCTCTCTGTTTTCCTTCCTTTGGTCGGTTTGACATAACATTTAACATTATTTTTCATTGATCCAGATACGTTGCTGTTATTGCTGTTATAGGGTTCAACGCATTATTTTAGCACCCAGACACGTTGTGGTATTACACAAACGAAAATCCTCTACTCTCTTCTTTTCATGGATTTTAGCCAATATCTTGATACTATGTCCAACGGGGGTGGGGGACCTTTAGATTTTTTCCATATTTTTTAAAATAATAATCGAGTGTTATGACCTTATAATAGGTTTAAGAAACAACAACAACATCAACAAAGCTTTAAATACATTGCGTATGTGTGCCCCGTTACCAAGACATTTACCTGACTGTATCGACCGGCAATTTCAACTTTGTATCGTTGATTATATAAACACTTTAGAGAGGTCCCATGGGAAGTGTAAACATACAGTTATGAAGAATGATATTGTCGGTTACTTGGTGCAATTTCAGTTTCAATGTTTTTTATCAAGCCCAGTTTCTTTTTCTCTCTCACTCCAGATTTCTGCATAGTTTGTCCTTTGTGCATGAGAGGGGAGGGGGAACGGAAAAAGAAAAGATTGCAAATAAATTGTGCACCATGTTAAATTCATGTAGAAAACGAAGATTATTGTTACTTTGGTTCTTTATTTTCTTATGTCACTAATGATTAATGAGTGTAAATTCATCATTGATCTATAGGAATAGACCCAACAGCACACAGTTCCAAGAATGTTTATGTATGCGTATTATTGCGCCATGGACGGATCACATTTTGGTGTACCAATAGTATTAGTATATCAAATTGCTTTATACCAACACTTTAAAAGTCATGTTATTTTTAATGTCTGTGGTATAAATAAATAAATAAATAAATAATAAATACTGTGCACTAACCAACATTCATAGGACAAGGAAATATGAATGTTGGTTAGTGAACAGTACAAAATCAAATATCATTAGGTATACATCATGACGTAACATGGGGGGCTCGCACAAGATGTATGGCCAGTAATGTAAGAAATGACACAGTGAACTACTTCAAAATATGTTAAATAGCAAACTAAAACATAAGAATCACATCCAAGCCAAGATATCAGTGTAAAATTTCGTAGACGTCGATATCACTACGCAGCTTTTGATTAGCTATGACATAGCGACGTAAAGGTACTAAGCTGAATCAGTATTCCATACTTACGTGGTTGTCCAGTACAACCGTCAATGACGAAGGATGTAAAAGATTCAAATACGGTTGTTATGCCAGTCTTGCAGCAACTATCGACATATTTTGAGACTTTTTCATATCATTTGTCTGATTCCGACAAATACGTCTAATATTAGAGTAAACATTTAAAATGTAAGTATGAGCATTTCTCAAGAAACAACATATTCTTTGTGTTAGCTACATCTTTGTAATTAGTAATAGTCATATAAGTTAAAAGTTAAACAATACGATCGACAAATGTTAAATTCTAAAATGTTAGTGATATAAACAAATTCCAGTCAATCATAAACCATAGATTTTCCCCACACAAATATAGTCAGTAATTATTCTGCTTCATTTAGATCTCTGACACTTCTTCGTGATATTTCCGCCATGCCACGGTATGGTAATTATCTGTACAAACGAAACAAGAATTGTTGTAAGCAATATACTCTCAGTTTCGAATTTAACCAGTAGACGTGCATTCGTAAAGTTGAGATCACTCCCAAGTAATATTAGTGATCACAATCGTTTGAATATATGAAAGTCGTGTTCTTTTAACCATAAAAGAGAAAAATACTATAAACCATATACCATTTGTTTGTCTAGAAGTTGGCTCATCTTCATTTTGATATGATAAAAAGGCATTGATCGCGAAAATATCTTTCTTGCCTTTTAAACTGGGATCTGTGTCAAACTATTCAATCAATCTAACTAATCTGAACACGAGATTATTGGTGGTACGTATTTGACGTAAAGCGCTAATAAGTAATAAAAAAATTAAAAAGTTCTGCGACTTTTGCATGTGTGACCTTGAAAAAATGGCAACATTGATATTTCTTACACTGAAGTTGTTTCATTTTCTTTTCGCGTTAAAACTTGATTGGTTGATTCATTTTGATCAGAATGACTCATCTTCATAATAATTTTGTGATAAGTGATCGATTTTATCATTTCTGCGTGTGAAATCATGATATGGTATGGCAACATTCATGGCGAGGTGCATACCTCATTCTAAAGCAGACAAGTAACAGTGACCTATTTTATCCTTTAATAATTGCATATATCATTTGCTCCTTAGTCCTGTTTCATTGCATCCAAAGCACGATATTATTATTATTATTATTATTATTATTATTATTATCATCATCATCATCATCATTATTATTATTATTATTATTATTATTATTATCATTATTATTATTTGAATCTTATTGTTTACACTTGTTTGCGTTGAGTCCCCTTTTCCGCAGTGGAATGTTGAATGGTGAATGGTATGATTTCAACCACTCGTTTACTTTTTGTATTTGCCGTTCTAATTTGATAAAAGTGTGAGTAGTTATATAGTTTTAAATGGATCGCTCCAGTAGCCAAGTGGTTAGAACTTCCGCCTCGGATGCGGGATGGCCGGGTTCAAACCCCCGCCGAGTCATACCAAAGACTTCATCAAATGGTACAACCAACTTCATCGCTTAGCGCCCTGCATTAAGAGGTTTGTGTCATGACTGGTCAGCCTGATGTCAGGATAATGTGACTGGGTGGGACATCATGCTACATTTCTGCGGCGTGATGCGCCAGTGCTAGACATCACTAAAAACTGTCACACTGTAGACATCGCAGCGACATGACTGAACTGTTTTGAAAGCTACGTTAAAATTTCAAAGAAACACACACACACACACACACACACAAATAGTTTTAAAATGAATGACCTCTATCTTTGTGTTTTAATTACTAAAAATAATTCAAGGTTCTATTCCATTTTACCAATAGATAACCATTAAATAACAAGCAGTGCGCCATAACAATTGAGTAAAATTTTTATTCATACTGAGATATATCATGTCTGCGAAAATTACTTTCAGATACTGAAGTTCAGATTTCCGAACTTACTTCGTTGGACCAAAATATAGTGGGTGAAACAAACAAATGGCCAACGTCATTTTCGACGCAGTTCTATATGCTGTCGTGGAGGACTTTTAAAGTGTCACGTGGGCGAATTTTACATCTGTATGAACTGCTTCAATCAATGATACTGGCTGTTATTCTTGGACTGGTGTTCTTTCAAATACCTCACACAATAGGGTCAATTCGAGACAGAATGGGATTGGTAAGTATACTGTATGTTATGTATGTTCCAACAGCAGGCTGATCATACGATGGTTTCTTATGTTTAGCACCGACACCAGTGAGAAGAACGTGGACTGTGACTCGCCAATGCATTCTGCTGATCGCTATTATACAACGGCAGATCTGGGTCTATACTGTTTATATAACATTGGAAGTTTAAAGAACACTGTGGAGCAATGACGCACTCTACTTTTCTGCCGTGTGTACATTGCTTGCAGTTAGCTGAAAATTGTAGAGGAGAAACAAAATCTCACGCAATTAATCCGAGTACTAAAATCATATACTTTATAGTTCATTTTGTGTGAGTCTTTTTTTAAAACCGTAAAGTGTAAAGTAAGCAAATGTCAAAGGGATTGTTATTATACGGCACTAATACTTATTTTGTTTATAAACACACACGCGCACGCCTACACGCATCTATCTATCTATCTATCTATCTATCTATCTATCTATCTATCTATCTATCTATCGTGGGAAAAAGTAATAAAATATTCTCGAAAAGAAATGAAATTGTCTATAACTCTAAATATGTCCCAGAATCGTTGAAAATACTTTCTCTGTCCACATTATATCAACAGTGTTGTGCATAATCTCTTCCAACGTTATATGTGTGATTCAAAGCTAGCATCCTATTCAGATTGATAATCTGATTGATTATTACGAACGTGTCATTTTGCCTATTGGGTCCATAGGATGCTAAAGTTACATCAAAATATATCATGCATATAGCTAAGATATTATATTTGCCCTTTGATGTTACACACACACACACACACACACACACACACACACACACACATATATATATATATATATATATATATATATATATATATATAGAGAGAGAGAGAGAGAGAGAGAGAGAGAGAGAGAGAGAGAGAGAGAGAGAGAGAGAGAGAGAAGACGGGAGAGAGGGAGAAGGCCACATGATTTCAATCCGATACTTTCAGTAACTTGTTAAGCTGTGTCATTAACCAAACTGAACAATGTTGAATGATTGTCTTACAATCCACGGGCTATATCACTCTGAGGACGGGGCAATAAATTGCCTTTCCGATGGACGTACCGAGGCGCCCGCTATTTTCGTAAAAATGTACGTGCTATGGTTATCTTCTGGAAGTACACATATCGACAAATGACTGTGTCTAAATCTATATCGACAAATGACTGTGTCTCTAAATCTATATCGACAAATGACTGTGTCTAAATCTATATCAACAAATGACTGTGTCTAAATCTATATCGACAAATGACTGTGTCTCTAAATCTTTTAAAGAGTTCTGGTTCAATTCGTTGTGTCTTGCGAATGAAAGCAGTGCACGATATAATGCTGTGAACGCATCCGCTCTTGCGAATTTGTGTAGATCGTGGTGAACTTTGTGTATATTAGACTACTCGTCGAAATATGTGCATATTGACCAACGGTTGTACTCATGCTATTTCTCTAAGAGTTATTGCCCTTTGGATTTAAGCGGGTTGCAGTATACGCACAAATTTTGTGAATGCTTCTACTCTTGTAGGCTGCCTTGAAATTTAAAATCTATTATGGTCATCATAAGAATATATTCGCGCTTACCAGTCCTTGTAATCGCAGTAATTTTAGTGGAGTTATTTTGTCTATAAAAGTATCTCTAATTTGGGGTGATTTGTGAAGCAAGGGTACATTTACTTAATTTACACGAGCCGATGTTCACCTTTCCTCCCATTTTCATTTCTATTTTTCGTTATAGCTATTTATCACCGTGACGCATTGGACTTTTGCAGCTGCTTTTGACGCCATAACGGCATGTAAGTGTGCACCTTAGTACCTTAACTCATGAACAGTTACGCGTATCAGTGACATTGATATACGAACTGACGTCTTGTTTCCATTACATTCAAATATTTGGTTGACTAGCATTTTATCTAATCATATACTATATTTCAGCTGATTAACTTCCCGATTAAAGCACTGAAAGCATGTTCTCTTCGTGATATTAATTCCTATCTTGCAAATTGGCTTATGCAGCACTGTAATCACGATTTTAATTAAAATGACAACAGGGATACAGATGACGGTCACCTCTCCAAAATCAACCAATATCGACTTCTTATTGGTTAATACAAACGATGCGGTCAATGGTAGAATCGTAGATAATAATTGGAAAAAAATAAGCATATCTGGACAACGATTTATCCATTTTAGAAAATGTATGAACTGATACTTGGAATCAGAGTACCCTGAAATCTTGTAGCATGATCCGACATGTTTGAAATACCTGCGGTATTGATAAAATCATACGTTTATAAATAGTTTATTAGAATACCGTAAATCCGCTGAATATTCTCTAAACCTTCTAATTGCTTGTACCTACATTGGTAATAACTAACTTATTTTTGTTCAAAAAGGAACTTTACGATTAAAAATGTGCAAATTTGAGTTACAAAAGACAATTACAAATTGAAGCTTTTATCTGTATAATGATATTTACTCCTGCAAGGCTACAGAAATTATAGTAATTTATTCGCGTGCTATATTTAATCGAAATGTGTGGATGGTGTGGGGTGTTGCTTTATACTTGGACCGTGGAATGCAATAGGTACTGGTCTGGTTATGGATTGGGTTATGGTTTATCAATACATGGACCGTGGAAAGAAACAGACATTAATCTGGTTTGATATTAGGAGTAATTGATGCTGCTGGAGATACGCGCAATTTTGATCTTTGTGAAATAATTCGGCCGCATGAAACTCTTACGTTAGATAACCACGAGGTTTAGTTGCTAGAATGAAATTAGGCTGACGTTACAGTCTGTGCATACAATATATACAATTAAGATATTTAAAGTATTAGTTTCGAAACATTTCCTAAATATTCTGTGTACAGCACTTCGGCAAGTTCCAATACTTTCCATATCCAGTTTTCAACGATAGTAAAGGGTTTGAAAAATGCATTTAGTGCAGTTGATCGAATTAGAAATTGAGCGTATATTGCTTAGAGATATTTACCTGATGTTTGTATTAAAATTTTAGTTTGTTTTATAAAAATGACTAGTTTATTCACAGAGCGTGAATAGAATATGTTACATCTCAGTGTCCATGCCAAGGAAGGTAGTTGTTTAGCTTTTTTACTGAAGTTGCTTGTAGTGATCATATTTGATTTGTCTAAAGCAAAAACTGCGTTTTACATGAAGAATTTTGTATGGATATTTGACTCATGTACAGTAAATTAGCTCTGAAGACGAAGCATTGATGTTTCACACAAAACCATCATCTGAAAATGTTAGCAAAGGTTACAGCAAACCAACGTTTTTGTTTGCAATGCGTTAATTGACGCAAAAATTGCCAAAAACTTGCATACATGAAAGGTGATAATTCATTTCCTCAATCCGTGCACATTTTAATAAAACTGTTGAACGGGTACTTACAAATCTAGTAAAATTAAATCCGCACGACAAGATGCCACAAAATACAGAAACCATACAAAAATTCGTTTCGGAAATACAATAATATAAAATTTAATTTACTTTAAAGTTTCTTCAGACAGAGGAGTGATTACGAAGGAGATAAAAGCAAAGGCTTACCGAGTTTCTGCTTACTATCTGGCAAGAACGTTAACAGAATTGCCGTTGGTACTTACACTTCCGGTTTTCTTTTACATCCTGGCATACTGGATGGCCGATCTCCACGGTGTTCCTCAATTCTTCATCAGCCTCTTGGTTCTGATGTTGAGCACTCTTAGCGCCCAGGTAAAATGATAAGGCAGTGTCCATGTAAGTGTTAGCTTTGCGATGATGAATATGGCCTTTGCGAATATTGTTAACATTGCGATGACGCATTCTTTCTTTTCCATACAGATATTGTTCATGGCATGAATCTAACCTGTCAAAATTTACATTTCGATAGAGGGCACATCGGGTGATGGATTTGGGGACATACGACTATTATACAATCTATAAATTAATAGCAGGTCAGAGCATTTTACTGCTTTAATGAAAGTTTACTTCGTAGGTTAGCGATAATTTCGCAATGAGCATAAATTCAAAAACATATAACAGTTGCCTAAATAAGAAAAACTATCTTATAGCGTGTTTATACGATGCTGTAAACATCAGATCAAAGAAATGTTGCATAACTGTTGTAAGTTGAAAAGTTAGTAAAGAAAGGAACAAAAATAACTTAATTTTAGCTTTTTTTCTCCTTCGATGGTCTACCTTGTACCGTGATATAAATATTATCTGTTTTGATATGCTGCGGACTTAATTATTTAATTATACGTATGTAAATAGGTCACGTAGTAATTTTAATAAAATAAGTTGTGACACACATATCTATATATCTATCTATCTATCTATCTATCTAGCTATCTATATATCTATCATTTATGTATGTATATATATATATATATATATATATATATATATATATATATATATATATATATATATATATATATATATATATATATATTATTCTTTACAGGGACTTGGATATATGGTCGGTGCTGCATGTATGGACTTGAAGTTTGGCATTTTCCTCGCCAATACAACCATTTTATTCGCTCTAATCTTGTGTATGTTATCTATCTATCTATCTATATATCTATCTATCTATCTATCTATCTATCTATCTCTTTCTTTATTTTAGATTTTTGAATATAGTCTTGCAGCCATAGGACTACTGGTAGCATTTCGGACCTATCCATATTGGTGGGGGGGGAATGGGGTAGGGAATTCCCACGATACAAGAGACCTTGAATGTGGTTTCCTTTGTAAATTACCGGATTTGCGGCGCAAACACAAAATATACTCGTGTGAGTCTGTGTTATTGCATTCAAGATGTTTGACACAGTCATACATTTTTTGACCCACACAAGTATCGGTACACATATTAAAGGTGTATATTTCCAATAAACAGACAATATTTTATTCCGTCTGGGAACTCAGAATGTGATCATTCTGTGTGAAATTATAGGTTCACAGTTCTGCTTGTTAAAATCAGCTCTGCGTAGTATGGTAAAGGAGCGCGTTAACGCAAGTGTGATAATATTCAATGTTATTTTGGTTAGTCGTTGATCTTTTATAAATTACATCGAAAACCTAAGAGCAGAGGTTGCTCAATGGTCTGCGTGCTGGACTCACAATCTGAAGGATGTGGGTTGAAATCCTTCCCTCTGACCAGCCTGGGTCAGCTACCGAGGTGGGTCTTTGGGCAAGGTTGTTTACTCCAATCGCCTCGACGCTAAAATAGTCTTTTTGTGTTGATTTGCCGTAAGGCACCAGACCAAATTCAGTGAATACTGAGTTATTCACGTCAGCCAACTTAAGTTCCCTACCCTTGCTACCTTGAATTTTTATTTTATAAATTTAAGTCGTAATCTACCTGAAAACATATCAGCTTGTATAAAATACACAATATATTTTATCAATGACTGGATTTGTTAAATCTACGGATCGTTTCTGTTAATTAGCAACACTGAGGTGGAAGGGAGCTTTAGTGTTAGTCTTGTCACCGCATCCCACGCAGGTTCTGCTAATTACTTTTTTATTTTTTGTTTGTTTTTGTTTTATTTTTAATTTTGTTGTGTCTATTGCATTTTGAATTGGGGACGTATATATACATTAAAGATGATTCAAGCATTGCTGGTATATGAATAGGATATGTTTTCCCTTCAGAAAATGACCCAAAACGGGGAAAGAAATGGAGATAGGGAGTAGAAGGGCAATCAAGTTACATATATCAATAATATCGATTCCTTGAAACTTTTATTTTAAAAGTCTTTGCTGGTGATCCCGGTGACGAATTCGATGAGGGTGTTGTTCTTAAAGACAGAGGCTATTAAAACTCTTTCCAAACTGTCAATTCAATGATTAAGATAATGGTAATGACGACAACTATGATGAAGATGGTGATGTTATTGACGACAACGACGATTATCACGATGACGACAATGATGATGACAACAATTATTGTTATTATTATATTATTATTATTATTATTATTATTATTATTGTTGTTGTTGTTGTTGTTGTTTGTTATCCCCACACCTTTTCAAACAGCGTCTGGGCTTTTGTTTTATCCTCTCTTCATGTCCGTCCATCTGCACATTATATAACATCTCCATACACGTATAGTGGGATTGCACGAAACTTTGTTGTTATGTTGCCCATCTGGTAGCCATATGCACGAGGATTTACTTGTGTGGCTCCAGTCATTTGATTCATTGGAAATGGGTCAATAGCTGAATATACAACAACTGGAATTATAATGAAAGTTTAAAATATTTCTAACCCAACTTTACGTATGATATCATAACAGAATCAAGAGTCGTAAATGTCGCGACCAACGTACAGCGAGTATAATTAAAATGGGGGTTGGGAGCTAGGGTAAAATCTTGCTATCGCCATAAACTTCGACCTCGCTGGACAATCTCGCTGCACACCTCATGAATGGAGGAGGATTTCCCAGCACAAACCAACATTGGATGGTCAACTTTGTGAACTGGGATAGGAGCGGAAAAGACCGACCCCCCTCCTTGACCCACGTGGGCTACAATCGCAAATGTACGCGGATGCGAAACTCCTTTGATGATAAATGTTATGTATTAGAAGCTGCAGTGATTTGAATTCGCAGACAGATAGATATACACAGGCGATACGTAATCGATTTTTTGGTAGAGAACTCAAGTGGGCTATTATATCATGTCATTAGACACCACCTGTTTCATACATGTAATTTTACCAAATTTAGTATCATGAAAGATGTTATGTCTGCTGCTAATGCGGGTATTATATTGCCATATCCATGTATGTTTAGCTTAAATGCGTCATATCGATTCTTCAGAGAGGCAAAATATGGTCATTATTTTTTCAAATACATATGTATAGCATTCGAGCAAACAGGACGAAAACTTGGAGAAGAAGATAATAAAACGCCAGAAAAATCATTGTTTGATATTGTACAGGAAAACTTTAATCGCTGATACCACCCTGCGAAGATTTTTGAAGTAGCCAGTGAAGACTAAAATGCTTCACTGCAAACAGAGAAATGCTTCACTACAATGCTTCACCTCAAATAGAGAAATGCTTCACTGCAATGCTTTCTCTGAAATACTTCACTGCACGTAGAGACATGCTTCACTGCAAAGCTTAACTACAATGCTTCACTGCAAAGCTTAACTAAAATGCTTCACTGCCAATAGAGAAATGCTTCACTGCAATGCTTATCTGAAATGTGTCACTGAAAATAGAGAAATTCCTTCAGTATTAATATGTAAGTGACATACTCATTCACCAACCTTGAGAGAAAATGCGAAAAAATCTAAATTGAGGTACAAACAAGACAGCTGGCCCTATGTGATAAGTATACCAAATATATATTTAAGTATGAAACAATGCATAAAATAGAGCATACATAAAGTGGGACAATATATAAGGCCTTAATGGATACAACGGTGAGAGGGCTTCCAGGAGACGTTTCACTTCTGTCCGTTGCAACAAAGCCCAAACCGGTCAGTAAAATCATCAATAAAGATGCTCAACCACGTCTGGTCGAATTAGCAAAAGCTAGCACTGATTTGAAGATTTCAAATGCGGCAGTGGGAAGCAGATTACGCTTGTGAACAGGCCACACAGTGTATTAGACAAAACTGAAAATGAATAAGTGATGGCAAAATTCAAAGAAGTACCCGATACCGAATTTTACTTGGAAGATCCTGTGATTATATATCAAAGCAAACCATATCCACGTTATAATTCATACCCGGCTCAGGAACCTGATCAATAGGGGCGCATACAGTTAGAAGTCCATGACACGTCTCAGTGTTTTCTTCCATATGAGGCCATCTTGGAAATTGATGGAAAACTTATACAAACCGACGATGATAATTAATTACCACGACGTGTCAACAACGCTTTTTCTGCAGGGCACGTTATTTCATCGATGGAAGGAAATTTTGCAAACTTGACATTGCCAGTTGCCAAGACGAGTATTGGATTCGCCAGATACAGTGATGATTATGCAAGATCCGTTAGACCGTTCATTATGTTTTACAATTAATTTACCACTTTTACCAATGGAAACGTCAGTTGCGTGGCAGGAAATGCTTATACGCTAGCTTTAATTGGTGACGACCTTAATTATATCCTTGGAATTTAGCAGGACCGAGGACAACTTCGAGTAGCAAATTTGTCTCTTTTGTGTCCGACTCCTGTAAGCTTATATGTCGGTTTTGCAGATATGTTCGCAAGGCTATTTTCGGAGACAAACACACGAACGTGTTATACCTAAAGGGAACCAGCAATGATAACATTTGGCATGACACAGACGCCATGAATGATATAAGGCCGTATTCAGCAGTTGCCATTGTACATTATTACCACAAGATAATCAAGACACGTGGTTGTGGTGTTCAATTCGTAACTGATGAGTTGCTCACTAGTATAATGTTCTCTAACTTGTTAGGACCTTCTGATATTTATTTACCGTTAAACGCTGATCAGGAACCCACCAAACAAATATTACTTGACCTCGAAAGATAATTGTTCGAAGAGCATTTTACAAGCTGTTATCGTTTATGGTTCCAGAACAAAACGTCGAACCGGATCTGCAGATTTTACAGAATAGCTTAATTACGTTGTGTCCGATTTATTACTTTTCGTTAAACAACTAGACCTGTTTAAGCAGTCTGTGGTGGACAAATACTTTCGTGCACGCGTAACTCTTGTCCCGGAAGACGGTTACAGACGCATTGATGTGGTTCTTTCTGATAATATTAAGTCAATGTTTTCTAAAACTAATAAATGAATATATTACGTTTTGAAATAACCATGTCATATCACTAACTTAACATTGTATTCATAAACCAAAGTAGGATGGTGCTGTGTCACTATGTAACTTTAAAATTCAGGCTCATATTGAGGCCATCTTAGGTAAAGTTGACTGGAAATGTGCCCGTGTGGCTACCACAACGCTGCTTAATCTCCTCACAGTGGACTCACAAAAGAACACCTCGGTGATATTTAAGTTATAGTCAGTAGTGACGAAAATGCATTAAAAGGGGTTTGATAATACCATTAGTGGCTGCGATTCCAACATTGTTTGCGGCTCCTCGTCCCGGTGTTGAAAAGATGTAACACCTCACCATCTTCACCAATAGTTTGACTCATATGAGCTTGCACCACCATGTGAAGCTGTTATTAATCCATTTGATGATTTTGCCACACGACGAAGACCACTGCTTGATCCAACGCTACCGTTGTAGGCTCGGATGGATGGCCCGATATGTTAACATCTTGTTGCTGAAGAATTGAACGCCCTTGATGGAGAACCAACACTACAAACGCTTGTAGAGTTTACGTTGTCACTTAGAAACTACGCTTGCAAGTAAACGAAATGCCTGTTGAGATATACGGACACGATAGTGCAGCGACCCTACGCGGCATCTAAACTTTGACCATGTTTGGCACCAAAGCTGGCTTGATAGCGTTTACAAGCCTGTTTGTTGTTGATGTTGACCCCGGCGGGCATGTGATTTACTAGATCAAAAAGGAAAAGTAATAACGTCCAATATGGACATTGAGGATATTGCTTTTGAGCCGCGAGGGGCCATGGCAAAACATCTAGCTGAAATCACCAAGAACCAGGAAATCAGAGACGCTACTATATCGATAGAATGTTACCAAAATTACATCGATGTTTCTGAGGCTGCAACGAAACAATACTTGGACACAAAGATCGCCGATGTGCCCTCACAACCGTTTATAGCAACTTTATAGAGCAAATTTAACGAATACAAATTAGCAGAACATATGTTAGAAATGTCGGCTGAGCAAATAATCGATTTCTTTTAGTACTGGAGAGAATAACTTTAAATGAGATACGCGAATCAGTAAGGTATTTATTCATCCTATTCAAATTTAAAAAGTGTATGTGCGTTATATGTTAGCAGTGCTTAATAAATGTCATCGTGTTGGTGCATCACTAAATCATGCCATCAAAGACAATGTTTGATACGCCTTTACATGTACGATATCATTTACATTAGTCTCCGGGAATGAAATTCACTTCGAAGGATTCAACATAAATTTAAAAGTGTACACAACCGTCTTTGGGGGTTTTGTTTAAGTTTTGTTAATGCATATAAGTAATTGATTCTGAACATCCACGTGATGACGATGTTTCCGACTTCACATATGAGAAAATGGATCGGGTGACATCTAATGACATCTTCGAAGGAGAGTTTGTGTCGCTTCCTCACTAATACATTCTTTTGTCCAAGACTGAGTGGCCGTTATAAATATTATCTACTTTTAAAAAAGATAGAAGTCGACCATTGCGACGGCCTCACTGGTGTACAAATACTATCTCGATGCTAGTTTGAAATCATTGCATTTCAACTTGAAAACACGATAGCAGACGATACCGCCATGCGTACAAACACCCAGTGATTATTTTTACAACGATGAAGTTCAATTCTCCTAGAAATCTACGCCAGTTGCATTCACTTTCGATATAGTTTAACGAATATTGACTCAGCTGAGTAAGGCATGACCTCGAATGTAATTCCACAAGTACTCAATTGTCCGCTTAGCAGTTATTGGGCGCAAACGAGAATGCTCGTTTCAGTTGCCATTCATTGGATCAATCAGTATGACTCTACATAAATTGGTCAAAGGGTCACAGCTCTCCGGAGACATAAATAGACCCCAGGAAAATATGTTCCACGATTGCATGGCAGTCGTGCCAGTAAAAAACTGTAATTGGTTAGACGTGTATCTGCGTGTTGCACATGGACTATGCAAGACAGTCTAGCATTTTTTTTATGCGACCAACTTATTAATAGACTAATAAAAAGAAGAACGAATAGATGAGCCTTCAAATCTACCGATACGAGAAAGTAACTGAAGCGGAACATCAGCTACGAGATGAAATCGCCAGTAAAACCGTTCTACTTGCGAAATAAGAATGTGTTCGTGTGTTATCACGGATGCGATGTGTGGACTCAAAGCACCAACAGCCGGTGGGTATTTGCTGGAATTGCAACTACTGCCCTAGCGATGGTAGAAACTAATAAAGCAGATGGAATAGGAAAAATAGTTTCGATACGTTTATATTGGCAAATATGTATCTATACGGAAATTCTCGCCGCTGTCCGGAGCAGTTTCATTTAAATTATCAAGCTGGACTCCATAGTTAAAGAAGATACACCAACTTAGGATGGCATTGTTTTAGACCACGTTTATTAAGATAATATACCACTGCCGTTTTCCCGCACTGATACGGAACTTTAAAGCTAGTGACCCAAAAGAGGTAACAGATTTAAAGGTAGCAAACGTTAAGTAAACAGCTGCCGGTTTATATTAATCTGTCTTCTACTTCAAAGGACTGTAATTCAAAACCCATGATTTGTCATCACTGAGGATATTCTCACAAGTGCAACTGTGATTATTCCCCGTTTTAATCCATTTGGAAGCTTTGCATTTTCCATTCCTCTCTCAGTTCGTAAAGTCGAGCGTTCCAGTGTTTGTATGCGCCGGTAAATCCTTGTATGTTCATGGATGTGTGCTGCGCGGTCGACGTCATGCGGAAGAGAGGGCTTTGACCCTGGATGGGGACGAGGGTCTCAACCTCTATTTTTCATACTACTCAGTGTTCTCTCTTGTTATGGGATATTAACCACGGATTTCGCTGCGATACTGTCAGATGGGTAACGAATGTGTACGGGGAGGTAATCGTTGTGTACTGTGCAACAACAACAATCTTGAAAGGCTAGTCATTGTAGTTGCCCTTGTAGTTATTATTATCATTATTATTATTATTATTATTATTATTGCAGCCGGATTCATAACACAGACCCTACCAGCATGGTTTAGTTGGGCGAAATATTTGTCCTTTATTTTTCACCCACTGAGTGCCATGTCATTAATCCTCTTCCAGGACATGCAGCCCTTGCCGTAAGTTACAAGAAATAGTTTGATGTCAATATTTCTCTTATTCAAGTTATTTAGAAATCAGGGGAAATGAGTGTAAATACCCTAGCTATCATTTTATTTTTCAGATCTTTATAACTGTATGACTTGAAACATTATGAGGTTAACGGTGATGGTAATATATTACTTTAATTTGTCGTATAATCTTTCATATATACCGTCGATACTATTTTATTTACCGAAATCTAATTCATTCGCAGGAATTTCTTATATTTACGATGACAATTTTAACGTCTTCGAAATACTTATAACAATATAACAAGAGGGTTTAAAAAAATGAAATGCATTAATTTGAATGCCATATACAGGTCTTAATTGAATCAATATTTTTTTATACGGATGGTAATTTGTATTATTATTTATAGTTATTTATCATATTATTTTATTATTATAATAATACGTCTTCATATTATATATATATATATATATATATATATATATATATATATATATATATATATATATATATATATATATATATATGTAATAAACATGCATTCGCGGAGCCAAGCTAGGTGCCAGATATAATTGAAACAAGACAAAGACAAATTGTAATCAACTAATGTGACCGATGGCACATTAATGAAATATGTTTTAGAATTTTTAGACTTCATATCAGATGGTCTATTTAATACAACTGAATTTACACTAGGTATATGATGTTAGTTACAGGTATTTTAGTAGATCAGTACAATATATATTTACTGGGAGGTCTATAATTTGAAACTCCCATTTACGTTCCTATTATAGGCATGTCGATCAATTTATTCAACACTGCACGTACTTTGCATCAGAGAAGTTTCGAAATAACAATCACCTCGAGTTATTAGGCCTGAAATCTTTCCAACTTGTATAACAGAGGCAACTTTCGATGCATCTAACTGGCCCAATTAACAAATATAAAGCAACTATTTGAATTTTATTTTATGTCTTTATGCAATTAACTTTATTTTAAAATAGAAAAGCTGAACATAAATCATTAAAATGTAATCGAGTATATGACATTAAAGATTTGGCCTGGACACATAAAGTGCCTGCAGGTATGATACCAGTTGTACCCTTTAACACCTCACTTTCGGATTGATTAATCCATAAAGTCATCTGAAAATGCATGAAAAATTTGAACGTATTAAATATTCATCCAAGCTTTGTGGCACACTAAAGAACATACACAAATTGGTTCTATTCGCTTGTAACAATCTATTGTGGAAACCACGTTGCGTTACCTGCGTCATAACATACGCGAGTGCATACTACTGCGGTTAATTTCTTTTTTAGGCTAATCCCATATTTGCTATGATATATTTCACAATAGTGGGATTTTCTTTGCACCATGCACCCATTCGCGCTAAACAATCACAAGACCAAAAAAAAAATCACACCATAAAGTTACACAGCACCATCTCAGTACGAGATGGATTCACGCAGAATTCATGTTTCTAGTAGATTAGCCCATCTACTACTTCTATCCCTTTTACTACTTTCTTTTCTTTTTTATATTTCTTTTAGGTTGTCTTTTTCCTACACAAAGCAACAGTGGATCCCGCAAACTCTGTGTAACGCTAACACTTTTTATTAGAGTTAGTTTCAGTAATTATATACAGTTTGTACTTCCGATTGAATATGAAGTAATTATTTTATAAAGAAAAGCTTTGAATAGTTACTTCTCTTGTCTGTCTTATCCGCATATCCTGACCTTACTGTCCAAGGGAAATATTTTAAGTACAAATTTAATACCGCATCAACCTACCTAATATAACAATTCGCAAATAAAACAATATGCAAGTAAGGTCACAAAGGTCCATATTTTGGGATAGCTATACAAAATATGAATCTCATTCATTTAACCTGACAAGTTATCAGGTGTTCATAGCAAAGAAGTGCATGATCTCCAGTCCCAAATTTATTATTGCATATGTCACGTACAAAGGTCATGTTTGACACAAAGTGATATTCAGAGTGCATACGCAAACCTTTTCCCTATTTGAAAAGTTTTGGAAACCAATTTGTACTAAACATAATGCATCAGTTCAAAATAGTCATCATCCAGGCCATGTTCGAGTTACTCACGTGTCTACTGTGCGGGTGGCTTGCTCTGTTAATTAGCCAGTTATACGTATTTCCCTGTCTACATCCTGAGAAAGAACTATGAGATGTATGCATGCCTTCCATGAATTTTAAACGCAATATATGCTCGACACACCAAATTCACAAATATGTCCATATTTTCAATTATTAAACAATAATAGCTGAAAAGGTCACATCATGGCCTTAGATTAAGAAATTTGACCTGTACCAATTTACGATACTATCACCTGCCACGTTCTCCATATATATTCAGCTTACTGTAAAGATGAAGAAATTTAGTGCTCTTTTCAAGAACAATGAAAATTTTTTTACGTGCTTTTCGTTTGGTCAGCGCAATTGCAAGAAGCAGAAGCGTCCGTTGGAAGTATCTTCAAGCACCACCCGTGTTTTGTTGCAAAGCGTTTGTAATATTTTCCTCCTTTTAGAAGTAACATATTAGATCACTGGCTAGTCATTACACGAATCTTCACTTCCAAAAAGACATCGTTCTAATCGGGCAATGCTGTTCACTGTAATACACGTGTTTTCAGTAACTGGATGCAAAGTTTCATTTTAAAACCAACATTTAGTATCATGCCCTAGAATATATTCCTTGTTTTCTATTTGCCGTTCTTCAAGACTCATATTCCTTCATAATAAGTTGCTACCATAAGGCTGTTTGACCCCCGGGTAATCCACACCTTAGTCAATCATGTCTACGCATTAGTAACCAAGCACGCTGAGCGGATTCTGCCGTCCTTTCTAATCAGAAACTGAAATAAAATCAAGCAAGAAATATAAAAAGACGAAATGTATACGGACTTACATTGCAACGTTACCAATATGTTGTGACATTTGCCGCTTACTACCTTGTAACGTCTTTAACCCTATGTCCCATTCCAGAAAGTAAACAATTCCTGTTATTTTCCTCCTATGTATTCGGTTAAATCTTTACTTCAGGGATGCAAGAGAATAAGATCGCAGCAAATGCGATATAAACTGAGTACGTTTTTCTCCAGAGATGATTTTCCCAACAAATGTACAGCGTTCTGAAATAGGTTTGTTTCTTGTTGAACTACAATTAGCAAAGAACTTGTTATAACGTGACAAGGCAATGAGGCAATGTGCCTTGCCCAGATAACCACCACTGTTTCCGACTCGACTTGGTTTGAGTAGAAGTTACTTTTAGGCCCATTTTCTATGACTATTTTTGATACGTCACATCTTTTTCAGATGCAACACGCTGAGCACAGACATATTTCCCCAGTGTTTAAGAAACGATACTGTGATGATTACAGGAAAAGATGTCCTTATGAGGGCTGGGATCACGTTGCCAATTTACTGTTACATCACTGGACTAGTTATCTTCTTCCTACTGTTTAGAATACTGGGATGTATCGCATTATGGGTCCGTTTTAAAGGACAAAGTTAGGGTCATTATGTGCCCTAGAGAAGATACTTCTGACCTATAAAAACTCAGTTATTATCAGTAAACTATTCAAGATTTACACCGATATATCTAGTTACAAACTCTGCTGTCATTTTCTTTTGTCTCACCACGATATTGATTTGGCACATGGTGTTCTCCGCATCCTCCTTTAGGTCTTGTCAATGTTTGCTTTTATGCCCGTGTTGAAGCACCTAGAGGTCATACTAAAATTGCAAAGACACGCAAATACGGGCAAAGATGCGAAATAGAGGCAATACGCGGACAAAGATACGCAAAGACATAGCAAAGACGGCACATATACATTTTAAACTGACAATAGTGAAAATACTGAATGTTCATACCAATTTTATTAAAAAACAGAGGAATAACTGTATTGTCTCAGGTTATTCGGTTTTTTATTTGTCTCTGGGCATTCACCGGTGTAATTAATTATTGTAAATAACCACAAATGTATTTTGTCAGCAAAAATGGAAACTACTTATCATATTTGAAACATAATTTACTCCATTTAATTATTATTCAGTACATTATATGTGGGGGTATTATTAAATATATGTAAATAATTTATGAGTTAATAGTTATAAATTTATTTTACTTTACAGGATGTATGGAAAAGTTTTTAAGTGTAAATATTCGTTTAACAAAATGTATGCTCTGCTCTAATACAGTGTAAATTCCATTATACTTGTTCTTTCTGATATGCCGTGTAATGTTAAATATTAATCCCTGCATACTTTTTCTACCCTTAGTACTTTAATTCTAATAAGTCGATTCTACATATCAATATATTTCTGAGTTTTTGCTATTAATATTAAAATATATTTCGATTTGGGAAATTATGAATGATCAGTACTCACACTATAATTATCAAACATTTAAATTTATAATCACTAATGGATATTTGATTATATGAATAAAAGAATGTGTACTATTCAAAAGAAAATTAGGAATACTGTCGAATACCCAGTGAAGTATATAGATAGTATCAGTCTCTTGCGAATATAAATTCACCGGAACTAGTTTGAAATTTCAAATAAAGACTACACAAATCACAGAATAAAAATTATTTAATTGTTTTAAGTATTTGCTCAGTCTTTGCTCGTCTTTACGTGTCTTATTCCTTCTCTCAACAGTTATCGAAATTAAATTTAAAAGAAATTAGTTGCACGAGACCAATGGAGAGAGAAAGAACTTTCACTTGTGAAAATATATACGTAATAAATAACGATAACGATCAACATATGGATCACCTATTGTTGTTGTTGTTGTAGGGTTGAACGCCATTTTTATTTAGCGCAAGATAAGCTTATACATGGTGGCCAGTATAAATGGTGGAGGAAGAACCCAGGAAAAGCCCAGAAAGAACCATCCACCCACGAGAAACTACTGGCAAGCTTTCTCACGTATCAACATTGCCCGAGCCAGAGACTCAAACCCACGCAGACAGAGGTCAGATGCCAGTGATTCGTAACGGTGAGTGCTTTACACCACTCGGCCACTTCGGGCCCACCGATTACTTATTGCTCGCATGGGTTCAGCAATAGCTGCAGCAAGTGAAACCTGTATTTGCACTACCATAGTTATGCCTAAATACGTAATCCTTGTAAGTTATTGTTATGTTTGCGGCTAGATATGAAAAATAGCAGCGAAAGAAGAAACAAGCGCGGCCATTTCATTTACCATATTTTTTGATGATGTTGGTGAAAACAATTTCAAAGTAAAATCTTCAGTAATATCCGACCGAAACACAACCTCATTTTCACAAAGACGAATGTTAGGCAAGTCTAACAATATAGTATGCACTAAATAAAACAATTTATATTGTTTATATATCATAATTTAAAACGTGTATATATATATATATATATATATATATATATATATATATATATATATATATATATATATATATATAATCATAAAAGTGATAATTAATTTGAATTTTGACCCATAGCCAGATTAAAGCGGTTTCAGACAAAGTCTTTATTCATCAGTTTGTTTGTGTTTTCTAATAAAGAAAGATTCCAGAAAGTGAAAAATAATGGCATCTACTTTAGCTTTCAATGATACATTCCATCATCATACACGTGAAGAAAGTGAGATAATAAGCAGTATGCACTTTGGGAGTTCTAACTCAACGTCTAGGGATTATTTCTTTTGATTTATTATTTCTTGTTTTAAATATTAGCATCACATCAGAAAATGTAAACCTAAAGAAATAAATTAAATATATAAATTGCACCTCCTTTGCAGAAAAGAATATCTGAAGAATCTCGTTGCTATTAAAATATTGAACACATGTACTGGCCACCTGCCATATCGCAGGTCACTGGTTTCTCATATACATCACCCTGGTCTGGTGGTTGTGCTAGATAGGGGTTACCAATCTTCCAAAGTTTAATTTACCCTTTTTATTGTAAATCCCACATATATCAAAGGGTCTACAACTGAAAAAAATTAAAAACACTTAACTGACTTTATTGGATAAGGTACAATAAACAACCGTCAACACAAAATTGTGAACAATGACAACTAATTTTATTCTGGACATTAATAAGAGAAGAATTTCGGTTGCGCTGTCTTTCAGAAGTTAAGAATTGTTTTCTTCATTTATTAACATCAGCCATATTTGACGTTGCATCGGCATGAATTAAACAAATATAAAAACTTTTCAAGTCAGAGTGCATTATGTTATATTTGGTAAAAATTATGTTAAATGGTTCTTGAGAAGTCTTTTAAAAGATTTCCATTTTCATTGACGGTGACCTTTTTTGGAGCAGGTCTCTCGAGGACTTGTATGCGTGAGATTTTATAAGAACCTTCAGTTGCTTCTATCTGCGCGTACTCACAACGCACACTTTTGATCATCAGTATTTGCCAATAAGTGTTTACTGGGATAATGCATTCAAATAAAAAAAATGGAAGCAGTGTGACTTAATCTCTTCCTAAATGAACTTGAGCATCTCTTGCTTGAATGGTCTGTTTACTTTTCGAATAGCAGTATGTTTGGATTGTAATATGTCTTGCGATATTATCTCTACGGAGGCATTACTTAAATGTTACGCGTTGTGAACGAAATGCGAGTGGTTTATTCTGCGTTATAATTATGATATGATTTAGATGTAAATGTACTGAAAATTTAAAATGAGAAACAATTTAACCGGAATTCAATGGAAATATCACTTAGATTCGATGAAGAGGCGAAATGACACACCGTCGTAATACTAAATTACGTTCTCGTATAGGCGTACGACGAATATGTGCTTGCTGTTTACGCATTTACAGTTGGGTAGGAAGGTGCAAACTGCAGACCGATGTGGACTTAAATTGTTACGTATTTATGTTTTGCACCCACTACTTCAATGCAGTCATGCAATATAGTTGCAGATCCCCATGATTTCAATCATAAATGCATTCGGACATTTCTAAGTGTTGTATGTAGTGGAATTCTTAGTGGAATTTAGTTCACAGTATCTGCATAGAAAGCTTTCTGTGAATAATTTTAATCGCAACACATTTGACATGACTCATTTTATTCCACTGGATATACATACACGTTCAGCAGACGCTTAACCTGCGATTACACTAACCCCTATGCTGGGACATGCAACTGTGCTAGGATTAATACCTGTTATCACTAAAGCACGCAAGGTATGCCATTGTTTCCTAAGCGTGACAGCAACAAGTAGTGGTAAGTGCCCAAGAAATGCAAGAATATTCCTGTTTTAAAACAAAATTGATTACTTGTTTAACTTCTGCCTCAATGCCACATATTTTTTATTTACTTCGAATCTTTATTTGCTCCCTAAACCACCAACAATTTAAATTTAACCTAAATGTGACATGTTTTGAAAGCTAATGCTTACACACAATACTTACTTACTTACTTATATACGAAGAGTAACATTTTGTAGCTACGTTTACCTATACAGGGCTGAATCAGGTCAAGTGTTGGTTTGGGGATTGAGTTCCAAAATTTAAAAAATGCTCTGACTTTCCTTGAAATGGCACCAAAGCAAAATTGTATGTGTCTATTTACTCGAAGTTGCATAATACCCAATAAACGTGCGCAAGAATAAAATGATGGTTAAATTGCAGGTGACAAGTGACTGTACGTTTGTATGTGTACGTTTATTTTAATTAGCCGGTTTGGGGTTTAGGACACTCGGGAATGCCTCTACTGAACCAGCCCGGCTATGCAGCATTGGCTTTGAAGTATAATAGTTTACCACAATGCTTAAATGTTTTAGTGACATTTACCCTAACAATGAGGTAAATCAATAAATGAAATCTCAACAGTGTATTGTCAGACATGATAAAGATCTTATACCTTTACAGAAATGTTTGAATAAAATTACCCATTTCGGACGATATTTGAGAATATTTCCAAAACCGATTCTGAACGATATAACTATCCACTTCTTATAAGGCATAATAATGTCTCGATTTCATTGGACGAGCAATGTGGAAAGAAACTTAATCAAAAGCTTCTTCTTAAATCAGCATTCTTAAAATATTTTGTCATTCACGAATTGTGTTAGGCATTTACAAACACAAAATGGGAAAGAATCCAAAACCTCATCGCGTAAATGGATATACACCAAACTGAGTATTGAATGTTTCAGTAAAATCGTTTTTCTTTAGGAACAACGGAAAAAGCGCAATAATCATCTTCTTCCTAACATATGATTCGCAAACTCAGTTTCATGCCAGTTTTCCCAGACATTTACCAATATAGGTGAATTGCAAAAATAATACAATCCTGCTGAGGATGGATCTACGATAACCCGTCATTAAGAGTGCTGATTTTCAATACATCCCTCTAAGTAGTTTGGGAAGAAAGACTCTACCAACCCTGTTACTAGTATACATCATTTAAAATAGCACATTTAAACAAATCTGGACATCTTCTCAGAAAAGAAACACTCGATTAGTTACTTCAAACACTTATTAAACATACAAAACATATTAAACACACAATGTTCCAATTAAATCTTACGAATTAATAATGCTGCCACTTTCTTGAGTTCATAACATTTAGTTTTACTTGTTTCCACATATGGTCTAGTCGCAATGGTAATATAATCAATGACGTTTAAGTGATTGAGGAGTGAGAACGTTAGACGGAACGTTAACGATCAGTAGTTTGCATACGTGATTGATATGCTATTTCCAACAATATAGACACCAATACATATTTATCGTTCAACGCCAGACATTTTGGGTGTGAAGTTAGTTTATGTTTCCTTAAACGAAAATGATATGTTTGTTAAAACGGTTTTGACGCTTGTGTTCAAATGAGTAAAAACCTTTATGATATGCCCCTGTACAAGGCCGGCGCCAGAAAATCTGGCACCCAAGGCAAGGTTAGATTATGGCGCCCCCCCCCCTCCCCCCGGAAAATATCAATTTCAAAATTTATAAACAATACATTTTTTAATTTTTTTTTCTCAACATTTGAAAGTTTCGTATACGTATTTCGATTTTCACTCTCTCATTTTTCTTGTTCCAGTCAGCCTGGTGTTTCGGTCAGACTGAATCTACCCGATTATTTGTCCCTGTATGCAATAAACCAGGATTAAAAAAACGACCTTCAATAAAACTGAAATTTATTTATTTATTTTTCAAAACTGTTGTTGATTTGGAGAAATGCGCCCCCTGAAATCAGCGCCCTAGGCGGCTGCCTAGTTTGCCTATATGGTAGCGCCGGCCCTGCCCCTGTATAATAGAATCGCCAGTGAAGAGATCAGTTTTATAATGTGCTTGATACAGATATGTTTTTGATATACAGTAGAAAAGTAGGTACTACGAGTTAGTACACGTAATGATATTTCAAGATATGCATGTTGGCAAGCTGGTTAGTATCTACTGAAAAGACGTAGAACGATCTTTTCGTTTCCGTGCAAATGTCGAAAAAATTATAAAATCTCAATGACACAAAAATTCCTACAATAACTGTAACAACGATTAGATAGTTCGAACAGAAATAGACAAAGCCGACATTTTGAGCAGTATTGGGCGAATTCCGTTTAATGTGTTCATTTTAATGATAATACCAATGACAACAGTTAAAAAAATTAGCTGCATTGCGAAACGATACCATTTTTTGTTCATAAATGCCGGCAGATTATCTCTTTAAATCTCTTTAAACTTTTACCATTTAATACTTGAACAACATTAGTGAAAGTATTGGTAGGGTGACTTACAAAAATGTTATCATCCATGTGTCTGGTGGTATGAAGAACAATGTGGACATAGAAGTATTGTCTTGCAGAAAATAATTCTTTATGGTGATTCCATATCGATTAATATAAATAGATGTGATTACTTCTTTAAAAATGAACCATTCAATTTTGACAATTAAGGAATTTATTTTCCATACATTAAAGACGGCAATGTCGTTAGTCACTTTTATGAGGCCTTTGGGAAATTTAACTAGTGTACCAGTTTAAATACTTGGATCCTTTGATGTTTGTTTAAGTAAACAGTCAACAAACTGTGGTTGTATACAGACAAGCGCATCAGTCTGCACATCTTGATCCTTTCATGTTTGTTTTACCATAGCCAAACAAACTGTGGTTCGATACAGACAAGTAAATTTGTGGATTTATCTAAGAAAGGTTAAGGATCTATTATTTGAACAATTCATGCCGAAATTCGTATCGATACTTTTTATTTCAAATCTTTAAATATCAGCATTTCATACAGTAGTATGATTTGTTTTCCTTTGGCATCTGCTGCTTAGAAAATATACATATAATATATTGGGTACCAATAGGAAAACGAGGTAAGGCATGCAGATAGAAGTTGTTTAAAATGTATATGTAGTAACCCTGAGATCAACAAGGGTCGTTACTCTTACTGGAACGCTGCTTGTCTGCTTAAGTTCGTGTCGATTATCCGTGCCAGGTCGTATACATGTATTACTATTATATGAATTCATATCGAAACTGACGTCACACTAACAAATATAACACTAGCCAATATAACAAACTAATAAAAATTAACTACCTCTTTTAAACACGAATGAATCGTCTAACGCAAATATGTACAAAATTCACAAAAACGCTAGGGTGGGACAGGGATCGGCCCTACCGAGTAAGGAGCGAATGATGGTGTTATGCCTACACTACTACTGTTTTCACTTGTCTATCGATGTGGACAAAGGGAACATCGCTACATATATCACCATGTTAAACACTGACGTCTCCTATCTATCTAAAAATGTATCTATATATCTTGTCTGTCTGTATGTATGTTTGTTTGTCTGTCTACCTACATATCTATCTATCTATCTACCTACCTACTTACCTACCTACCAACCTATCTATCTATCTATCTATCTATCTATCTATCTATCTATCTATCTACCTACCTACCTACCTATCTATCTATCTATCTATCTATCTATCTACCTACCTACCTACCTACCTACCTACCTACCTACCTATCTATCTATCTATCTATCTATCTATCTATCTATCTATCTATCTATCTATCACATTTCTCTTATCTACCTGTTCATTAATTTATATTCCTCTCTTACGGCCATAGGAACCTGCACATGATCCACACACATCACTGATATTTGAGTTTCCAGATATGTGTATGAGAGGTTTATTTTCAAATACCTAGCAATATTTTCATTTACTTATCAAGATGTTACATAATTCCCGGAAATATCAATGTTATTCATGCTTCTGTTTGCAGACGTTAACTTGATGTTGTTCTGGCTCCAAAACATGTTTACATCGTGAATGTATCCTTGGCTGAAATAAATGCACCACTATTGTCTGTTGTTCTTTTTATTAAAAAAAGGACACATCGATATCTCTCAAAAACTCAGAGGAAGATCGGCGAAATTTGCTCTACGTTCTCGCGATGGAGACGCCATATTTCAATCTTGTTTGTCAAAGATAGAATCAGCAAGGGTTATCTCCCATAAGGGGGTGGAGCTATATATGGAGAGGTCATTTATATGCATACACATGCAAAGTTATACCAAATCTCTCAAGCAAAAAAAAAAAAAAAGTCGCATTGTTTAGATAAAGTGTCGATAGTGTTGTTGTGATAAAATTAATGAAATAATGTCCACTGCGATGTTGCTAGGGTGAGGTCTTAGTTTTCAAGAACGCAATATAAAAGCTGTTCAGATGTAGGTACGTATGTTATTTTTCTTCTTCCTACCTATATATAAATCAATTTATCTTACACTGTTAAACATATGTTTCAGTCATGTGTAATATATGCTGTTCCGCAATTGTACAGCCAAAAAGATCTGCTTTTTGGAACATTACTGCATCAATGCATACCTAAGCTGAATAAAATTAAGTAGAACATAGACCATACAGGTTTGAACCCCAGCAGAATCATACTAAATATTTATATAATAAAGTGGTACTAACACCTTCCTCGCTATAGCTTCATCATTAAGAGGTTAGTGTTATAACTGGTCAACCTGGTGTTTGGATAATGGAAATGGGTGGGACATGATGATATATGGCTGCATCATTATGCCGCAGTGCTTGATATCATTATAAACTGCCACATTGCAGACACCGTAGTGATATGACTGACACAATGCTAAAACTATGTCAAAAATCCAAATCACACACACACACACACACACATACTCGCGTGCGCCCATACACGCACGCACAGACACACACGCATACATACATACATACATACATACATACATACATACATACACACACACACCTTAACATAATATGATGTGCTTATATCAATATGACGGCATGCCTATTGCAGTAAAATACTGTAACTTTAAGAATGGTGACAGTCAGCGTATGTTCTAGCAGGCAACTGTGGGATACATACTATGTATTTCGATCGTGTCAATTAACGTCACAAGACAACAACAACAAAAAACTAGAGGTTCCATTAGTGCTGTTTGGATTATATAATCTGAATTCACTAGTGTGGAACTTGGGCCCATATGCCTCCGTTCTTTGTAGTTCTATAAATATAATAGTTCCTGTTTTCATGAACCGCTCTGGTGGCCTAGTGGTTAGAGCGTCCGCTTCGGATGCGGGAGGTCATGGGTTCGATCCCTGGCCGAGTCATACTAAAGACTTACAAAAATGGAACTAACAGCTGCCTCGCTTGACGCTCATCATCAAGAGGTTAGTGTTAGGACTAGTCGGCCTGGTGTCAGTATAATGCGACTGGGTGGGACATCGCGTTACATGTCTGCAGCATGATGCCCCCGTGCTAGACATCACAATAAACTGCCACACTGCAGAAATCGTAGTGATATGACAGAACAATTGTTAAAGCTACGCTAAAAACCTAAATCACAGATACCTGTTTCCATGCCCAATGTATTTTGTCTTCATATCAGGCATATTTAACATTTCTGAACACCTCTTTGGCACAGACAATAATTCGTTTTATAAGACAAAATGCGGTATTTCATTCTTTTTCCTGCGTTACCTTTGCACGATGAGTGGGTCTATTCAATTCAAATACGCTATAGACATGTGGTCTACCTAGTTATTATTAGTTTGCATTGTCCGATAACCAGTTAAGTATTTTGGATACACAGACTTCAACGTAAGTAATGACCTCTTTACTTTTTGTTTTACCTTAATCGTTTAATCCAAGATAAAGTAAATCAGTCTTTGTAAAATACTGATTCTGGGACTGTACAATACAAGTCGACGATATCTATCTAACCTGCTTGTCTCGTCGCATAACCGCACAGGGTCAGAAATACCTTGAATACAACTGGACAAGAACCAGTTTTAATTAGACATTAGCTGTATTGAGGGCACTAAGAAGTCACGCGTCTTCTTATTCACGTGGTACTACTCTGTTACTAATGCTACTGCTACTAACACTGTTTGAGTATTTATACTAAATATTTAATCGATGATGACGATGTTGATGATCGTGGCATTTTAGTGAAACCGGTGATTATATGAAAATAAAATATTGAATTCAGATGTGTTTTATAAAGGAGCAGGTCATCTTACCCCATTGCAAACTCGCCCGCCACCACTTCGCGTCCACTTTATGCCAACTCCGCTTAACTTTATGTCAACTCACACTGGCACAAATATATATATATATATATATATATATATATATATATATATATATATATATATATATATATATATATATATATATATATATATATATATATATATATATATATATAAGTGTGTGTGCATATATACACATACAAACTATATACGTGTGTAACGGTCTTAGAATATTTTTTGCGCTAAAGGGAGAACGAGATTATGTAAAATTTATGTGAACTGGTTTATCAAATTTAGAAATTTACAATCAAATTTTTTTAAGAATCCACATAATTAATTAAATCATAATATGTACTGCACTTCGACAAGGAAGCACACATTAGTACAAATTCGTCTAAATGAAAAAGGTTTAAGCCCTAAGTACACATTAGTACAAATTCGTCTAAATGAAAAACGTTTAAGCCCTAATCACAATAATAATATTATCAGTCGCTTTGGTTCGTTTATTCTTCTACATTGGTGGGCCCCGAGTGACCGAGTGGTCTAAAGCGCTGTCCGTTACGGATCACTACAATCTCATCTCTGTCTGCGTGGGTTCAAGTCTAGGAATCGGCTAATGCGGGTATGTGAGAAAGCTTGCCAGTAGTTTCTCGTGGGTCGGTGGTTCTTTCCGGGGTTTTTCCGGGTTCTTCCTCCACCATTAATACTGGCCGCCATGTACAGCCTTTCGTGGCGTTAACCCCTACAACAACAACAACAACTTCTACATTGGTTCTGTAATCCGCTTGTGCTAATTGCTGTTGATGAATATGGTATTGCCCTATTGGTGTGGGTTTCCCTCACTCAGCTGGTCCCGCAATATCTTCTCCTCGGACACCAGTTTCATCTGATCTGGTAATAAAGATGTCTCTACGTGCGGAAGTTTTATAATTTCGTCGAAATGTATATCTGTGAAATAATATAAAACAACATTTTTTACCACAAAAGTAATTCACGTCATTGTCTTTAGAAAGGTGTTCATGCATACATCAAACATGTATGTATCGAACTTGTTTCACAGACTTTTTATTCTTCTCCATGTTTACCTGTGTAGTACGGGATTCCAAACTACACAAAATACCCGTACTTCAGCCTTGATCACGGAAATATCAAGATCCCCAACCCCGTGCATCACAAACGTTGTCATCCATTTTCCTTCCAAACGCCTTCAATGATTTTAGTCTACCTTTCAAGGCTAGATATAGGTATGTGGTTGGTGTACATGAATCACAAGGTTTTACATGTCCTCTCCTACCCATTATGAGAGATTTTTGTTTGGCACAATTGTCATAAATGTGTACTTTGGAAACTCACACCCCACCCCTTCTCGATTTGAACATATTGATGAACCTTGGTATGCTAGATTTCAGTCTAATTTGTCATAAGATATATAATAAGACTTTTATTGTTTCTGTTGCTTCTCCTCCTACACTAGGTTAAGAAGTTTTGTTTAAAATTCTTCAAAATAATTATATAGTTTCTCTAGACGCTTTTACCTTTTCCCTAGGTCATCTTTGTGGTAAAATGCTTTACGAAACGCATGGAACTAAGTTTCCAATCCCTTTTCCTCATAAAATGTTTGGATGATTTTAGTAAACCTTCATAGACTCGACATGATGTTGGTGCTGATATGCACCAATGTGTTACTCGTTCCATTTTGCATCTAGTTGTGATCAAATATCTTGAAAATTTATGATAAAAAAAAGTTAATTTGTAAAATCAGGTTGTTATCAACTATTCTTCTTAATTGCTTGCAGGAATCTGTTCAACGTAGAACGCTATACATGCGGCTGTTATGAATGCTCACAAAGGTTTTATTTTTCTCTCTGGTCTATTATTGAGGAAACATCTTGGAAAATATTTGAAAAAAGGGAAATTCTGAAAACGCATAATGTATATATATATTATTAATGTGTGTGTGCGTGCGCTAATGTCCACTTAATTTCTATCTCAAAAACATCTTAACCAGATTTATTTCATATTTGGAATATTATATCATCATATGTTCCCCCATGTCTCATTATAAATCAAGTCCATTGATTTCGCCGCTTTGAGGATTCATGGCGTCAAAATTAACCTTGAGAAAACATTTTGGTTTAGGTTTTTGCTAAACGTTGGGTCATCACTTATTTTTTTTTTAAACCACACAATCGGTTCACTTCTTCTTTTGAATATAAAATAAATAAATGTTCCGCATATCCCATTACCACACATACCACTGGATGGGGCCATACTGCAAATAAAACACTCGTGTCTCAATGTTAGTTTCCTTTGTCATCACTTATTCTTCTTGAAATCAATCCTAGAATCACATCTTATACATCACCCTCTGTGGAGAATTAGGTCAAACATGACAGGTATAATCTCACTTATTTGCCAGAATTTGTAATCCAGTTTACAATATATCATTATGTATTCCCTTTCTTATAGTCCCATTCATGGCTCTCGTTTCCGCCCTTGTCCGGGGCCATTACGACAAGATAAATATTGCAGACGTCTCTCGGATAAAATGTTTGGTTACAAGTAGTTGGCTTTATTTTTTGTAATTATAATTCCATAACCGCTCAAACAATACACATCATGTTTCGAATATAACGACAGGATACATGTAACTTATGGATATCAATGCTCTAGTTAAAGTTTTGATTCTGTCACTTATATTTCACTAGCATGAAACCTATAAACAGTAATGGTGGTATTAGGAATGTAATATCATACCACTTTGACTTCTTCTCTTAGCAAGAGACTCTAATTCTATGTCACGTCTCCGCATGTTGCCTAGGGGTTAAAAATGCAGCACACGTGCTATTTTTGATTAAATGCCAATTGTTGGAGCTTAGAAGTCAAAAAGTAGGACATATTTTTCAGATGAAGTTTTTCTTTCCATTTGTAACAGGATAACCGTGTTGGATTTCAGATTTAAAACAGAAAAGGCTTGATGGTGATACAAATACAATGTTTAATGATAAATTAATTGAATGAGAAACGAATTAATACGTGCGTGTATAAGATCCAAATATTGGACACATTAACACTTCGCACGAACCTAATATTGCAACAAATGAAATCACAAATAAATGACCATACACAGTACAAGGCCAAAGGTAAATGATTCACAGTGATTTTGCATCATGAAATGGATGGGGTGTTTTACTCTAATAGTAAAAAATGTGGTACCCTACTCATATAGTAAAATGTATTCACTCAAATAGTGAAAAATGAGGTACTTATCTCAAATAGTAAAATGATGAAAACAAAGAAATAGATATATAAAATATATTTACAATCCCAAAAACAATGGGTATTACAAACTCTCCAAAATTTAGCCAGTGGGTGAAATATTACATATATGGAGTTACACACTCCGTCACCAGCACACTTGGCTACCAATGGCACTGGTCAATCAGGCAGTCGGTATTCCAGGTAGTCACCGAGCACATTTTAATTCATTCGTCAATCAAACAATCGGCGCCCACCGATTGGTCAGCGACGCCCGATTACCTGCTACACAGCTCTACGGTTGCTATGGTTCAGCCTTACACTGCTATGGTGAGCTTCCATAGTTAGCTCTACAGCTGGTACCACGTCAACTCCGATCAGCTATACAGCTGCGACTCCGATCAATTCTACAGTTCCGAGTTCGATCAGCTGAAAATACATGTTATACCGTGTACTATGCATGACACGGCATATACGATCAAACGTAATGACGTTGTATACAGTAAGTTATACAGATTACATTATCGGCAGAATAATTACACAACAATACACAGGTTCATAAGTAAACCTACCCGTACCCTATAGTAATCCTACGGTACTAAACGTTTCTTAAAAACGTAACTTTATATTGCTAATATAAATCTCTTGCTAAGTCACAAACAAAAATAGCAAATATTTGCATTATACTACATATGCAGAAGCTACATAGAAAACTTGAAAATAAACGTGGTAATATAATAGTTATAACATATACACAATACATAAAAAAATAACTCACATACCTCTACAGCTGAATATGTGTAAGTCCTTAAATTTGTTGATGTGCTTCCTCTTAGACTCCATCATAAAGAGGATCCCCTAGTGCCGAAATTTGAATGATTTTATGTGTTTTGCTGCCCCTATTATATATATAGTGCGTGTAGATTCAAACATAATTTTGACAGGTTTATTAAATTGGATTAGGGTGTTGTACACCGTCGTTATCTAGTGTTTATATAGCTCCTTAACTCTGGCTGGTTTCTTAGCTTTAATTACCTTAGTGATCCTTGCCAGGGATCTATGTTGTCGAGTGTATGCTATATGTGTATGCTATATGTTCTATATGCTACCCGTTTGTCTTTTTTTGTATGGACTGGCTATATAATCACATTTATGTTTAGATTTGTCTTTAGCTATGAGGATTCCTATGTAAGGAAAAATTAATTCCAGCTGGGGAGGTCAGATATTAGCATGTAACTCAATTCTTTTGTTTACACGGTTCCGTGACAGAGGCCAATATATTCATTCCCATGCCTAGAGTCCTTATCTATTGTGAAAGTGATGTGTGCAGAACAGAAGAGGAAAATATAAGTTAGAGGATAAAATAATCAAGAGGAGAAAGAAAAAAGAAAATATTGGTATGGCTGAGTGCGTGTATGGTGTGCATTTTATACCTTGTAGTTTTACCAGATTGTATATGTACACCCGTTGTTTGTGTTTTTGTAATGTTCTATAATTTGATCTCATCTTTGGGGAGATCCGATATGATACGTGCTACCTCGCGTGAGCCAAATAGCTTAGGTGTCGTACCATCATATGCTCCTTAATAAGTAAGTCCAATCCCTGTGCCACTGTTTTTGTTCTTTTTGTACCTATCAATGCTATTGCTTGTATTAGTTTCTACGAGGTATTCAGTGTTTTTATTAGTATTTTAGTATTTTAGGAGAATACCAAAATTACAGTTACAAAAACGATGCAGAGAAGCTTGTTTATAATAAACCTCTCGCATCGTGTCTGTATCTGTTTGTACATCATGTGAAATGAATTTATTGTTTTCCTTCAGTTGAAATATGTTTCATAAGTATGAGAATAGTTATAGTTGTTTATATAATCTGGATATAGGAATATAGTTCCAAAATTACAGTTGCAAATTATATGCTGAGAAGTTCCTTTAGGATACATTCTATAGGAGAGTTTATAACTATCGCGTCTGTCTGTTTCTGTTTATAGATCATATTGAAACAAAATAATTTTAAGGTCTATTACGTATCATTTATATGCATCATTTTTTAAGATTTTCATTTCTTTTCGTTAATAAAGTGCGTTAGTTCAAAGTATATTTTCTTATCTATGATGTCATATGTATATAGTAATTGTTTAGATTCAACTCCCCCGTATTTATTTATAATCTTTTTCGTGTCTGTACAAGTTTCGATACATCTTAAAAAGTTTTTGAATCTGTCTGGTTGTTACACAACCTGCAGGGTGATATAGTTCTTATTAGGTGCCTGCTGAAAGCCATATCTCCAGTCACCTATCTGTGTGTGTGTGTGTGTGTGTGTGTGTGTGTGTGCGTGCGTGTGTCATTAGGATTTTTAACCTAGCTTTAAATATTGGTCTGTCATATCGCTACGATGTCTGCAGTGTGGCAGTTTATAGTGATGGCTAGCACTGGGGCATCATGCCGCAGACATGTAGCATGATGTCTCACCCAGTCACATTATCCTGACACTAACCACTTAATGCTGAGCGCCTAGCGCGGTTGATATTAGTACCATTTTTGTAAGACTTTGGTATGACTCGGCCAGGGTTCGAACCCACAACCTCTCCCTTCCTAGGCGGACGCTCTAACAACTTGGCCACAGGAGCGGATCACCCATTTGTCATGCAGGTATAGGAACATCCTACTTTGTATGGAGGTCGATCCTATACCTGCCCATCTTTTCCATATATTCCACCAGTTTAACTTTGTTGTCGTAGCTCTATCTCATGTTCCTCTTTGAATATTTTATCGTTTAGTATGTTATATATGTTTTTATCTCCAATCCAATATCTCATGTTCCTCTTTGAATATTTTATCGTTTGGTATGTTATATATGTTTTTATCTCCAATCCAAATTTCACTATTGGCTCTGTACGTATATATTAAATCTCTTATTTTTGGGGTGTTTTTTTTTCGACATCTCAGTTGTTCCAGTAAGTATACCATTTTTAAAAATAGAATAGTTAAATCGGCTTATCAAGGGGATATGTGTGAGCTATTATGTATTTTAGTTTATTTAAATAATTTGCATTTTGTTTAATACATATGTTTGGTACGTTTAATCCTCCTTATCAGTAATATATCTATCTTATCATGATGAATTGCTGACACGGAGGATTTTCCAAATTGTATGAATTCATATTGTAAATGCTTAAAAGAGAATTCGTCTGTGCTGAAGTTTGTGCAGTTGTCTGCATGTATGATAGTTTTAAATTCCCCTTTCAAATTAGGTATTTTCATTCCAAGACTATTAATGTTTTTATTGATCTTAATATTTAAAGATTATATTACTTTAATATAGAGTATCTTTGACTGGGGGCAACCCTGTCTTGCTGATCTCTGTATCATAAGTTACTATGTTACTGCACCATTTATTGATATTTTAGATGTTATATTTTTGTACATGGGTTTTATCCAATTAAATATATTTATGACTAAACCATAGGATTCCAGTGTTTTCATGATGAAGCCATGCTCTATTCGATCAAATGCTTTCTCTTGATCGAATAAGAACATGATTCATTTTTCTCCCCACTAGTAAAACGGTAAATTATTGATCATATCGACAGTGTGTTATTTATAATATTTCTACCCATCCCTTGACAGCTTTGGTTGACATTAATTATTATATCTAGGCAGGTTTTGTATGTTGGTGAGAATTTTGCTTATTATTTTGTAGTCAGTATTTATTAGTAATAGTGTAATAGGTCTCCAGTTTTTAATTTCGTTCCTATCTCCCTTCCCTTTACATATTAATGCAATTATCCCTTCCCTCAAAGTGTTTGGCATTTTCCCCTTAGAAAGTATATTATTATATAGCTTATGACAATGCTAGTACGTCAATTAATTCGTTTTGAAATTTAATATAAAAGTCAGATACAATCCCATCTGACCCTGGCGATTTCCCTTTATCCAAACTGTTAATTGCTTTACGAATTTCAATTTCAGTAATAAACTTTTCACATCGTTCTTTATCTTGTTCTGGTATTTTTTGGTATTTACTTTTCCCTATGTAGTTGTTTATAATGTCTATATCTATAAACTGGTTCTTATTAAATTCTGCATAATGTTTTTTTTATGCATTTTAAAGTATATTCTTTGTCTCTTTAGGTTGTATTATTTATTTTTATACACTCTGTTTTCTTTTCCCTACCTATTTTTATTTATATCGTTTAGTTAAGTCCTCTATCTTTCTTATACACTTCCCCAACTTTTCCTGCCCTTATTTTGATACCTTGAGTGGTATTTTATTCTAATTGGTTCCTTTGTTTGATAACATGTTCCTCTTGTTCTATTTTGAAACGATTTTTCCACTTTATTTCACGATATTTCCGATTTACCCATTGTTTCTGTATTTTCTTAATTTTACTGTAATATTTTGAAACTTGTTTTATTCCTTTTATATAATTTCCCAATTATCCATTATATCCCCATAACATTTTGAAGTGAGTTCTTTCAAGCGTAGATGAAAATGTAGACTCATCGTCGAGCATGTGAGCATTGTTCATCTTCCACAGTCCTTGTCCCCATATGATTGTATTAATGATTGTTAATTCTAGTATCACTGGTTTATGCTCTATACTTGTTCTGATAAAATCAAGCATTTTGTTATTACATCGACAAGTTCTTCTGATATATAAAAAGTGTCTAAACGGCTCCCCTTTATTGTGAGCCTAATTGTATGTTTATTCCCATCTATTTCCATTAAAATATTCTGAAAACATCTGCTAAATTATTTGCTTTTAAAAGAATCTTTATTAAATTATGTAAATTGTTATCAGAATATAATAGTCCCTCACTTTTACCTAGGTCGGACAATACCCAATTCTTTGGTGCGTCGTACAATTTTAGCTACCCCAGATGTACTCTGTGTTGGGTGGTTTCTTGTGAAAACTATGGCGTCTAAATCCTCTTTTAGTTTTTTTCTCACTATTTGAGCTTGCATACCATTTGTCTCATGCGAGTCCTTAAAGTAGATGTTGACGCTTCAAGGCCATAGAATAGCATAAAGCTAGGTAGGATTTTGAAGTGACACCCTGGTTTTCCGAGAATATTATTTGGTGCGGTGTTTCCTTGTCCATTCATTTAATGTTGGATGTGTTGGTGTTAAAATAAAATAATAATATATACATAAAATAAGTCTAATTTTCTCAGGGTTACTCTCTGTTTTGCTCGCCAAATTCCGAGGTCTTATGCTATCCCAATACAGCATAGGTAGTTATAATATCTTTCCTGAGCCTGGGCTTGCAATGGTCCTGATTTCTAACCACTCGCTTAAAACTTAGGATAGTACTAATTTTCCTTGTGACTATAGCGTCCAAAGAGAGGGATTCCTTTCTTTTCTTTGTGTGGTTGCTCATGTTATATTTACTCTATCGGAGTCATTTTTTCCTTATGGTGTGCATTAGTTTGCGTGGTTTGTAGTAGCTACCCTTTAGATGTAAGGACTCCTCTGTCTAGGTCAAATTCATTATATTTGTTTGTTCTTATCTAAACCTAGTATATTAAAATGAATTTTGAAAACGTATTTAAAGCCGAAGAAAAAATTTAATGTTGAAAATAATAAAGTGTCTAAGTGTTTTGTGTTTTGTTTAGTGAGTGCGTGTGTTGCGTATTGTTATTGGTGTTCCAGTTTTTCTATATGCCTTAGCATATTGTGATCCAATTGTGTTCGGTGTTCTTGTTGTACCTTGGTGCAAAAAGACAATTGAAAACTTCCATCACGTGGACGTGATCGAAAACAATGTTAAATTGTTTTATATTGTCAGATAGAAGTTCTTGGTTGGATGTTCAGATGCCAGCATTTTAGAGGGGAACGCGATAACCTTCTGAAATTTTAAAATCTATTCAAATTTTTTTAGGTTAGTTATCAAAAATACAGTAATCAATTAGCGTTGCTTCGGAAAATTAAAAGTATTTCAACCTTGCTGAGTTTTAGTCATGAGTTTGTAGTACGTTCCAAGTTGTAATTGTATTTGTAATAAGATTCCAATATTTTAGATAAGTAAGAGTTAACCCTATGACAATTTTAAACGTAATTCATCAAAATTATCGTCCAACAGGTTCTTCTTTCCTTTAGTCCGTTTTGCTGGCTATGCGGTTACTCCTTTTTGTGCATTTTCTGGGGTTGGCTCCGTTACAGAGTCTGTACTAAGCGGGATATACTTCATACAAAGTACCAGGGATTACATTTATTGATTATATTTCTTTAGAAATTTCTCATCCACAGTCGTGTGTCCAAGTCCATTTCCGTTCCTGGTTTAGAACATTCCTTATCTCGAATACATTATTCTCTATCATAGTTCTTGTTCATATCGATTTCTGTTCTTTTTAGTTGAGTTGTTTATTGGTTTTGTGGTTTATACCTCGTTAAATGTACTAGTGAATCAATCCGAAACCCAACCTTGCTGATGAGCCTGGTTTTGGCGGGAAAGATCTACCTCCTCTGCTGACATTATGTCTGCTGCGGTAGATCCATATGAACACTTTGTTCATATAAATTGTCCAAATTTCTGAGTCAAAGTCCATTTCCATTCCTGTGTTGTTGCCATGATATGTCAAGAAATTCAATATCTCCAATCGTTATCCTAAGTCAAAGTCCTTGTTTTGTTTTGTTTTCCATTTCTGTTCCGTTATTTTGAGTTGTCTGTTGCTTTGTCGGTTTTCCCTTGTTAGAGATGCTAGTGATCCAGTCCCTTGTCCACAACGGAAGCACGCCGGACTTGGCGGGAAAATATCATAAAATTTCCTCAATTGCCACGGCATACATGTTTTTGTGTTGCAGTTATAACTTGCGCAGGTGATAGATTACTCACTGACAATACGTTTCGTAATGTGTAGGTTTAGCCTTACGGTGATGCACTTATGCACAGACGATGTCGCCATACATTGTATGTGAGCTGGAAGTAATCAGTTCTTCCAATTGGAAGCATTGCGCACGTGCAGCATAGGATGAACTCCACTCGCTGTTTGGAAATAATGTAAAATATACATAAATCGCCCTCTGGTATCGTTGTACAAAAAAGTCTGAAATTCGAGTACATGTATTTAATAAATAAAAGAATTTCTACAGTTCCAAGACACCCCTAATATTTTAAAAGCACTCCATCACCCCCAACCTAATCAATTCGTATTTGAATTGTATGTCCCCACGCTGCTCCGTTTCCAGACAACTTGGTTATCAAACGGTTGTGTCACTGAAAGTGGCTATTGTGTCAAGATTTAGTTTATTCAAATTCTTGACATATGTGATGCATAGTAGGAATATAAGATACGCATGCTCTTTCTGAACGCCTTGTACCCAACCCGCAATCCCGATGATAGTTTAGGTCGTTGGATGGATCCATAGGGTCAAGAGGTTTTCGTTTTCACTCAGAGTTATTTTGTCATTTTTTTAAATACATTTTAATAGCTTTTCATCGATTTTACACACAGTTTTTAAATTTATGACGATATAAGATACTTTTATTTTCCTTCATGTAGACTTGATTCCTGCCATTTTGTTATGTTTCTTTCTAGAACGATGCCATGCGGTTATGCCCATTTACATATAAGCAGCTCGTCTCATGAAGAACAAAGTTTATTTCTTTAAACACACCTTATATTGTTTACATTTTCTATTTAGTTGGTTAGCTTCCGGACATGAGTGCCATTCTAAATAACCCGGATTCTTCAATGTGTGGGGCAACACGTTTGCCACCAAGGCTTGTACTTGAAGCAGAAGACGTAAGCATGACTATACATGACGTTTCCATTCTTAGTGACGTCAGTATTGTGGCAAAAAGCGGAGAGATGGTCACCATTATGGGACCTTCAGGTGAGAATGAAGGATTTAATTGAGCATTTTTATTTTTTTTATTATTATTATAATGATGTAACATTTTCAAGATAGAATATCGGAGACTCTCCTCTTCTGGCAATGAAGATACTTGATTTAAAAAAAAACAAAAACAAATTATGACACTATCTTGTGCAAATTCGCGAACACACACTGACCCAGCCCCCTCCACCTGCTGATAAAAGGATTCTTGTATAACTACTTGATTGTGTATGCATCAAAGTTGAGTGCCGCAACTGCAATCGCAAGCTGATAGATAGATAGATAGATAGATAGATAGATAGATAGATAGATAGATAGATAGATAGATAGACAGACAGACAGACAGACAGACAGATAGATAGATAGATAGATAGATAGATAGATAGATAGATAGATAGATAGATAGATATAAATATATGACTTGCTTGTGTATTGAATCTATATGACAAACAAATGGTATATTACAAAAACCGTAATGATCCGAGGAAACATTTCATTAATAATATAAACAAAATGGGAGTCATGGATTTCAATATCAAATAATTGCCTGTATTATCTGACTATACTCCTTTAATATTTCTCGGTACGCGTTTAAGGATCATTCCCATATTCATAACTCTTTTGGCCCTGACTGCATCACTTGTACAGACATATTGCTCTGCAAATGTAAATATAGCCACATTCCAAATCATATCTAATATAAATCTCCAACATTACAACTTTCTATATTAAGAATCACCTGTTCAGTTTGCCTTTAATTTTATAACATAAGCAGTTTTATTTCTCTCTCTCTCTGTCTTTCCAGGTCATCAAAATCAAAATGAGTCGCATACCAATATGCTTATGACAGAATCGGGAAGGAATGTTTTACTTTAGAATAATATAAAAAGAAGCAGGGTAGTAGGCTTTGCTGGCAAATACGCCACTTTAGATAACGAAATATGCTCAGGATACAATGTAGATTGTTATGTAAATCTGATTTAATTAATATTTATTTTAATTCAATTGTTTGCTAGTTTTTGATTTTTTTATTCTATTATATGCTATTAAGATATAAATTTGTTCACTGGAGACGATATTTTTCCAGAAAATCAGTTGACCTAAATCATTCTTTCGTAAACACAAGTTGTTGACCTAGATCCTGACCTTGATTCAAAATTAGTAGCAACAACGTAAATAAGTTCTATTTTTATTTTAAAATGATTTTTGTTGTTGTCGAGGTCAGGATTTAAGATGTATAAACAAATTATATTCTCTGAGTAAAAACATTGGTCTAATCAAAATGATATTATGTGTATGTGATCTTTTTAATATGTAAACACGGTCACGTGGCCCTGTGTTTTGTATTTCCGGTTTGTCCATTAGTGTGCATCTTTTAGTTTCAATAGAGATGTGTAGAGAGAGATTTCCCAGATTTTGGCTTTTTTACACTGATGTCAGGTAATTTTGTTGTAGCCAGATTTTGAGTTAAAATTTTCTTCAGATCATTTGGATTTCAAAACGATTAATTATTTTTTCACTGGAAATATTTTGAGGAGTGCTCACACAGAAATTTCGGAAAGGCATTGCTTACAAGTTTAATTTGGATTTCCAACACCGGAGTGTCATTATTTGTATTTCTACTAGGAACTGTACAAGACAACACAGTACAGACCTCATCATCCGTCATCGTCATCCATGTTGGATTTTTCATCAGGATTAGAACTTGAAATTATTAGAACATTTATTACTAGGACTTTTAAAATTTAATTCGTGGATTATTCTTGGATTATTTTTGGATTATTCTTGGATTTTGTTTTGTATTTCATTCTTGATACCGTAAGTTCTTCTCCTGTTTTCATTTTTTACAGAATTATTCCAGGGAAAAAAAAATATTTGTTAAATTTTGAAACGCTTGTTGTTGTCACTCTTTCTGTGTTACTGTTTATTAGAGTTTAGACACGTAACAAGATCTAAATAGATGTGGATAAATATCAAAGGCGTATATGAGATCCCTAACTCACGACTTCCCTTAGATAGCTTTCGTGCTATCGCTCTCTCCCTCTCTCGTCGTCTCTCCGCCCCCCCACACACACACATAATCACACGCACACATACACACATACATGTATATATATTTTTGAAATAGTATTCAATAAATGTTTGATGATTTTAAAACTTAATCCCTAATCCTATAGGTGTATACTTTACAACAAACACCTTTAATTTAAGAAAGAAAACAATTGTTTCCATTTGAAGGGTCTGGGAAGACATCACTTCTTAGCACCATCGCAGGCAGACGAAGTCCTCAATCTGGTTTTATTAAATTGAACGGCAAACTGATGGACAGAAATTTGCGTCGACGTCTTGGATTCGTTCTTCAAGAGGATACCTTTTTCCCCAGCCTTACTTTATTGGAAACACTCTACGTACGTTTTCGTTGCCAGTATTGCATGCCCTGTTAATGATCTTTCACTGCATCAGTGTTTTCTTTCCCTGTCAACGCGTCTTTCATAATAAGTGTTTAAACTATAAAAATTGGAAATAGTCACATTCTTGGTAGAAGGTCTAGTGTACAGTTACCTGAAATACAACATATATACGACCCGTTTTTGCTTGGCTTTTAAGCATGAATCTCAGGCTAAAGCTCGAATTCCAAATAATGTGATCATCTATAACTTTATTTAGAAGGAAATTACAATCATATACCTTTGATGACCTTTTGTTTACACTGTTTGCGCAAATAAAAGATCATTTGCAATTTTCTATGATTTTTTGTGTTTACTTGCTTTTTTAAATCTTTGACCTGAGTACTGCTTCAAAACATTTCTAGAATATTGTATCAGGAGCCAGGGAAAACATTTTTAGTCTCTGTTTTGGAATAGGATAAGAGACATTTCTAAGTAACGTTTGATAACTGACAAAACTTTGATTACTTTTTGACCTGCCTAAATAATACATTATCCTAAATACTTGCCAAACCGGTAACAAAATAAATTAATCAAATTAAAGACTAATTTTATGGTAATATTAATTAATTGGAAGATAAAAAGCTCCTGGAATCGTAGAAGTGATCTCCGCATTCGGTATCCCATAATTTCAGCCTGAGCATATATTATCATCAGGAAATGCTGCATGATGATGCTAGGATGAGAATAATGCGAAAAAGAGATTGAAAAGATGCATTACGGGAAACACTTGATGGATACAAATGCATGAAGACTCAATTGATGAAAATATGACTAAACCATTGGAAACGAGAAAATACTCTAACTTTACCTCCAATCCAGGGGTGAGAGCCTGATAATGTGCAGAGATTTTCATTTTGGTATATATTTCTCTCAAGGCTTGAAAGTCGGATATACATAATTATACTCTCAGTCTTTCCGTCTGTCGTTCCCTTTTTAAATCAGCTTCCAAGTAGCTCAGTGGAAATTCACGAAACACTTTAGTTGTGCTGCCCCTGTGGTACTCACATGCGAGAGGAATGCATTTAGTGGCGTCTGCTCATGATAGACAGTTAACGATAACATTTACCAAACGTTTAATGAGGGTGACAGTTTTACGAAGCCGTTTATATGATGCAGCCTCCAAAATGTGCATGGTATATTTGATGAATTTCGCTTTGTGAACCTGAGGTCTTTGTCTGTCAATTGCAGTGGACTAGGAGTGGTTGCACATATCAAAAAGCGCAGAAGTAGCTGTAGAAAGCTTTCAAAATTGCTTAAAAGTTAGATATGTTTCCGAATACTTGTAATAATAATAATAATAATAATAATAATAATAATTATTATTATTATTATTATTATTATTATTATTATTATTATTATTAAATAAAATTATTATTATTATTATTATTATTTCAGTTTACATCAATGATTCGTTTGCCAGATTCCATACCGAAAGCAAAAAAACTTCAGCAAATCGAAGAGCTGGCAGAAGTTCTGGATGTTAAGAAATGTTTGGATACAAGTACACTTTAGAGACTTTCAAAATTAATAATATAGCACAAACGGAAAACTTTATATTGACCAAAGGAAGAAAATAAAGTATTCTCTGTTTCAAATTTAAACTCTATTTAGCAAAACAATGGTAATGTTTTCTTGCTGATGGAAAAGCGTTTCAAAAATATACCAAACATCAAATTTTATTTCTTAATCTCTTTCGGTAATATTTCTATCCCACATTATTTCTCTTTCGCATATTACTGTGTATGTATTTATTAGCATATTTTATTTCAAAGTTAAATTAAAATATATCCAGGTTCCAAGTCTCTCATTCTAAGTTGTAATTGTACTTTCTTTTTTCTTTCATGACCATTATTTTAGAAATGCCATTTTTCATTAAGCTTTAAGCCCTGTGCTGATTCATTTGATGGATTCAATTCAGGAATGGGAGACATGTTCAGCCCAGGTCTGTCTGGAGGGGAGAAAAAGAGAGCTAGTATCATATGTGAGCTTCTAACCAATCCGGACATACTTCTTCTTGATGTAAGTATACCACATTTGTCCGGAATTGGAGAATCTTTAAGGTACTGTGTTTACATTTGACTCCGATCTGCCGTATTATGCTACGCTGGCAGATTAGAGTTTTCACTGCAGGAGCTATCATTCATTTCAAGTAAAATACAAAGAAGCCGATATCATGCCGCATGCGTATGTGGAACTTGTACATCGGTGATATAAGTCACGTATTATCTGTTATTATAGTAAATACAGAAATATCTTTGTCTCGGAATAAGTACTAAATTTTTAGAAATTAACTTTTTGCCTAGCTTATGGGGAGATTTATTAGAGAACAACAACAATGATAATATAGATGAAAATTGAATTATCAATTAAACTCACGAGACTATCCGATTCAAATAGTTCCGGTTGGCTCACATCAATAAGTCAAATTGAAACGTAAAATCCTATATATCAACAACAGTAACATGTATTAACCTTTAATATTTAATCAGTGCTATGTTTCAAAGAGACGATTTAAGATTGACTGACATTGTACAATGCGTATATTATGCTAGAGAGGATATGAAAACGTTTGATGTGTATATATTAGAAGGACATTTTGTTTACACTGAGATGAGTTCCGCCTTTCCTGCGTTCAATAATATCTTTGTTATGATTACCTCATAATACAATTAACCAAAACTGTATCCATATGTTGAAATCCAAACACGTGAAGCTCAGAGGGGATTCGTATGGAATAGGTGAAGCAGAACAAATATTTACAAGATCACGCACAGAGTCATACGCAAACTGTTGTATTCACTATCAATATTATTTTTCATTGAGCAAAGGAACCCACCTCGGGCCTCGACTCTAGCACAGCACTTACCCTGATGCAGCAACTGAGGAAACTGGCGGACGAAAAGAACAAGATCATCATCTTCAGCATCCATCAACCATCCAGTCAGATGTACCACATGTTTGACAAGCTTCTTCTTCTGGCTCAAGGGAAGGTGAGTGAAAAAGACATGAAATGACGTTTGTGCATAAGAACTCTATTACAGTGTGGGACCTTTTTATAAACATAAAAGTCTTCTTTTCTTAGGATCTCCGGATGGTAATGATGGTTTTAGTGACACAAAATGAGTTTTACACTCTAAAGCAAAAAACTGTTTTTGATATTCTGATTCATTTTTAAACATTATATCAGTAATAGGAAATAATTTAAATTCCTCAAAGGACAACGTCATATGAAAGGTCTGAACGTCAGAACGGCATCAGAATTTAGGACATTATATTGTGGTTTGCAGTTCAAACTGCTCCCCAAATGGCGCTCTCACTTAATGCACAAAAGTCAATGCCACCGCAAGATGAGATCTTCTACGAGTACTTTCCCGCAGAAGGTCATATTGTCTTTATTTATAAACTTATGAAAGACTTTCAACGCTTTTCAAAATCTGAAAGTTTGACAAGCTCATATATTATAACCTAATGTTGGTCAGTACTGTATGGGTCAAAAAACTTGTTTTTGCAATGAATATACATTCCATACAAAAATTTGAATTTTGTAATTGTTTTTCTTCATATTATAGAGTAGGGCTTCTTTCCCATCAAACAAACTAATCGCAATTGTCAGCTGTTAGTCCTAATTTTACACGTTCTTTAGCCAAAAATGTAAGGGTAAAAAAGTGAACTAAAAACTCAGAACGAAGCCGAACAATGAATCAAACCTTTTATGCGCACGACATGTCGTTGTTTACAGCGACACCTAGGAAGATTTTTGAAGCAGAGTTTATGTTGGACCTGTCTGAAACGTATAGCATTAGTAGGTGCTTTGCAGTGAAATGTTCCTATCAACTTTCTTTTGCCTTCAGGTGGCATATGTCGGACAGAGGTCGGATGCATTGCCGTATCTTGAGCACGTGGGCTTCAACTGTGAAATCCATTATAATCCTGCAGACTTCATTAGTAAGTGTACATTGTAAATATATGTTACTTCAAATTGGAAAGAAAGAAACAAGTGAAAGGGAGGAAACTACATACGAATATTATTCCCTAAAGTGAAAAGTTAATTTTCTCCCTGAGAACATACGTTTAAGAGCATAAAACCTGAGATAGCTATATTAAAGTGTGTGTTTTTGTGTGTTTGGGGTTGTGTTTGTGCGTGTGCGTGTGCGTGTGTGTGTGTGTATCTGTGTGTCTAGGGGTGGGGCTCGCGGATATCGTCTAGGTTTAGACTAGATTTTTGTTATCACTGACCATAGATGCTCTTTATCGAAATATGATTGGTTGGTTAGCTACGTTACCACCTGGCGCACTGATTGACGGTTGGAGATTGAGACCTGATTTAAGCGAGTACAATGACGATTGGTTGTAACAGAAAGCTTAGGCTGGGACCATGAAACTTTGCGATCAAGCTTCATATTTTAACAGTTTACTTGCACGTTTCCTAACCGTATGTATGTGTGTGTGTGTGTGTGTGTGTGTGTGTGTGTGTGTGTGTGTGTGTGTGTCTGCCTCTCCTCAGATATTTAATTTATAACATATTTCTACATTCGATACATATTTGGGATACTGATCAATATTGCGGGCTTTCAGCTAGAAGCAGAATGGGAAGGGGATCGAACGACCAAACAAACGGGCGTTAACTGCCTTCTTCCCTCAATCAAGGCCCCATTTTACAATTCAGGCTTTGTATGTGTGTTGATTTTACCCGTAGCAGTGCTGATTTAATAGTTACCAAAGGCCAATCAGAGCCTTGTATAAAATAGCAAAGGGGGATGATTGACGTTGAATATATTTTGGATGGCTTTCTTGGATAAATTTACTTTTCAATTGCGTGTGCACACATCCCCCTAACGAATCGCTAAGTTCTAAATGAAACATAGAATGAAATTAGGGCGATTAAGACGGCTGTCACGGCTGAATTTCAATTTTGTAATAAAACACACCCACCCACCACTAAGTGCACTCCATGCGCTATAAAATGAACACCCTTATTTTGGTTCGGGAGGAGGCCAAAGCATGTTCACCTTAATTAAATTGTACAAGTGTACAAATAACCGTTCAATGATATTTTATCTTTCTCCAATCGTTCGTAGGCATCCATTACCCACTTATAATATTTTTTTTGTAACGCCGACAATATATCAGCCGCGTGTTCCTTCAATGGAACTTGAAGTATGCGTGTGTGTGATTAGGATTTTAACGTAGCTTTAACAATTTTTCAGTCATATCGCTACGACGTCTTCAGTGTGTAAGTTTATAATGATGTCTAGCAATGGGGCATCATGCCGCAAACATGTAGCATGATGTCCTACCCAGTCACATTATCTTCATAAATTGATGTAAGTTTCAATATGATTATTCTATTTACAACTCAATATAAAGTGTTATTTTCCGACATGTCGATACTGTTGTTCAGTAATATTTGCATAAAGTATAAGATCAACCTCTGCAAAAGTTACTTACCTTCATGCTATGTACCAGTGGTGATGTTTACAGCGAAGCGTAGAGAATGTCTCAGTATATTCGCACTCATTGAACAGAGCGACATACATACAGATAAACAATTAATAGTATACACTTATTTATATAAAACCAAACAGAGAATTTATGAAATATATGAACAGCTTAAATTATTTCTCGTTTGTTATGTATATCGGAACAGGTATTGATTTTTTCTTGAGCGCGGAAAACCCGCGTGCTATTATTAGCAGGTAAATTAGTGCTAGGGTATTTTGAAGATTAGGCTCTCTTTTTTTAAAGCTGAGCTTGACACGTGAAATCTGCAATGTTTAAGTTGTGAGTCAAATTGGCAATCCGGCAATTATCTGTACCTGAAACAAGTAAGCTACTATATACGCTGGAATCATTTATATCAACTGAATTAGTGATATGCAATTAAATTGTTGTTGTAGTAATAATAATGACCGATTCTGTGCTTAATATGGAATCTCGTACAGCTAAATTAGTTCGAGAACGACTGCAGGCAATTAAGAAATATATTCCAGTCTGTGATTCTGTCAAACTACAGATACAACAGTGTCAGGAAGTTAATGTGGAATTTACAGAAGGTACAGAACATTTATTTAAACCAACTGTCGACCAACCGAATAGTATTTTATAGCAAATGAGTGAACACAAAACGCTCTTGAGACATTACCTGCTGCTATTGCTGGTCGTCTTCAACCCCACCACTGCAACACGAAGTTCAACCAACACTACCACCAGGAGGAAGAACCAACAAAATAAATCAACTTACCAAGGAGCCTTCAGGCATAAAGGCCGAATGCTTTAGATTGATGCGTATGGATATAGTCGTTGTGATCGATACGTATAACCCGAATATATTTACGCTCTAAAATTCGCCGATTGGGTCAAAGGCGTATTTCACGTTGCTAATGATACTCAGCGAGTCAGAAATAATGAGTTTGAAATCTTTAAGCAAATAGTATGAAAATATGTTGCAAGGGTAGATGAGGAAACGGAAACAAAACAGAAACGAATGAAGAATATCGAGAGAAGAAAGAAACAAATCGGGTGTAAAAAAGCTAGATCTGAAACAAAAGAGGATAAAGAAAACAACTACGACAAAGTCACCCCTGCAGAGTGAAGAAAAAACAGGAGAGGGTCTAACCAGTGATGTTCAAACACATCGAGGTTGTAAGAAACAAGGCAGTAATGTGATCGCTGAATCACCGGTGATTCAAGATAAACTTTTTCCAAATAACAGCCTCACTGACGTTGATTGACCAGAAATTGGTGGAAGACGAACCGGCGAGAATTCCCACTAAACTATTAATGAAGTAGCTGATATTTTTTATAGCTTATATACCGGTGGCACCATGGACAATAGCCTCTATCGGCCACTGATTGATGAAATTACCCACGATTAATGCAGTGTTTGATCATTTAGATTGACGATAACAAAATACACATGATAATACACATTGCCCAACGTAGACATGAAAACGTTCACGCATGCCGGTTTATAAAGCGATCTACGGAGATCGACTCGGCGATGTTATTGGATAACCTTGGAGGTTTATTCAGAATGAAAGCCGCAAAAACTAAATTGATCTCAAAACAATTAGGTATGAAAGCCATCGAAGTTCTTCGTGATAAGGTTATTAGCAGTGTTTGTGATGTTGTTGTTAAAGCATTCTCAGCAATCATGGATAAACTAGCGCGATTAATACGGCAAAACAGACATTCGGTAAAACTGCCCAACATCAAAGTGATGGCAGTAAGTGTCAGTAAAATTATAAATCCAGCAGCAACTGAGCGATTGAAATAATTAGCTGGAGTGCCGTCACTGACAAAATAACAAACCACCCAGGGAAAAAAATATATGACCGCAAGTCTGATAGCGAGAAATGGTCTCGCTCGACTGTCATATTAAACAACAAATAATATAGAATGTACAAGCTGTAACGCAACTCGGCTAACAACCAAGATGATATCAGTGAAGTTATCGCGGCCGGAAGTCAGTATTAGGTTTCCAACACCGTTAAAAGCGCTTAAAGATCGGTCACTTGAGATCGCACCTGCCCAATTACGACTTTATTATAATTTGCTAAATAATAGCAAAAATCACTTTGTGGATTAGACGCTAATAATTCGCTGATATTCTCGCGTAAAACCAGAACTGATGCAACGGGCATCCTCTGGGAAGTTGTTTTATTTTCCAACAGGATCGTATCAATGGAACAAATCAATGACGAACTTCAACGTAGAATCAAACCTATAACGGGAAAAGAATCAAAGATTGCTTTCAAAGTAAATGACCCAACGCTGAGCGTCTTTATTGAAATACCAGCGAAGGATTCCGTTGAATCTAATTACGCTGTTGATATATATAAATCGAGGATACGAACACCTCTTGGGATATCCTCTGGCAGCACAGATTTATACTATATCACCAGAAGCAACGCAATCTCGATCTGATTATTGAACGAGAGAATTTAGCTTAATAAATACTCCAAAGTACCGGATACTCGTCCTTGGAGGAGTCATATCTAAGGATAGGAGAATACTACATTATCTGGATAGGTGCATACCATTTCCTCAACTGGAAGAAATCGGCAGCGGGATAGCTCAGGAATATGAAAACACACAGCGCAATCTACAAGCGCTGTTTCCGCTGGATATGATTGAATATCCGAATGATGGTCTTAACGAAAATGAATAAGTACAATAAAACAGATGAAACATGTGAATAATGATGCTTCGTTTCTAAGGGAATGTTTGTCGGATTTACCAGTAATAATCCCAATTATGAAAAGAAGTTTATTAATCATACTAAACTCACAGAAGACCAATAGCCAATGTTCAAACTACCCGTATTGGATACCAATATAATGAAGCGGGATATCAAAAACATAAATGAAGAATATTTTCGAAGATCTATGAGGCACGGGAGAAATTAAAAGGCCTTCCACATATTCTCTGACATAACAAAGATTCAACAGATGGTGGTCGTCATGTACAGCCTGTTTAATATCTTGTGGACGATTCTTTAAATCTGATCTGTGACGCAATCAACGGTAGTTATGCCACGTCTGGGCAAGTGTCTCACATGCAGCAGCAGCAGGGATATTATCTTTACAGCTTTGTACCCGATGATTTTTCCTTTAGCGTGCTAGGGAGTATCGTTGGACGAGCATGTAGGGGCTTCGACGACGCGTCTGGGTTATCATACATATCTCTACGCAGTTGGGCTATTTTCGTAACTCATCATACTGCCAAATATGCTAACTTTGACATTCGATGCGATCGATGCCAATTCAGATAGTGATGTATTAGATTGTTAGCCCCTGCGACTAACGAATTTATCGTTTCGGAAATAAGATAATCCTATACAGATTCTGCAACGATCCCAGCTAGCATCGTCTTATATAAATGGTTTAGAAGATCCATTTTTGATCGACTTATATAAAATTAATCTTTGGCAACTCTAGCAGCATCCTATGGAAAACGGTTGATAATATTTACGAATATGCGAGAATCGAAGATCTCAAATGAGTGAACTGCTGCGACTCTCCGTCGTACTAGCTGACTATCGCGCTAATATTTATTCTATTCTTCTGTGACGTGACATCAATATACCTCTCCCCGACGTTGTATCTGCGATCACAAAATCAAGCTCTGCTGGGCCCATGATTAATCGTGTTCAGCGGAAATTATTATCAGATGACACAGAAAATGTAAGCTTACCGGTAATTTTCTGCAAATATCTTTATCATCTTGATGAAGCCAAACTGTCCACACCAGCCTGTACGAAATTATCGCACAAGTTACAGTCAGCGATGTAAGGATCTTGGCGTCAAGCATATATCTTACTAGCTCTATTGGATCTCAGCCACGCTGATCTTTTGCTCAATAGTCGTTGAAATTAATTTTGGGTCGGTCTATTGAAATCATCATCAAATCAGGCAAGTACAACCGGATAAGTGCTCGTTGAGAACTCGAATGTTTTAATATCCGCAAATCCGGTAAAATCGTAGTCTGTCGGAAGTTTGCCGTTTATTGCTACTTTAGTCATTTCGTCTGTTGGATGATCGAACCGTTCAAAATACGGCTGTCATTCGGCGTATCCATGAAATCTAGCCGAGTAAAATGTCACATTGTCAACTGAGATCATATAGGCTGATTTAAATTGTGCTTCAGAGACCGCCATGTCCAAACTCGAGGCAAGATGGTGATATATCATCGATAAATTCTTTTGGAGTTGTACGCCATACATTTTAATTTATTGTGCTACAAACGCCACAGCAGACAACGTAGTAAAAAGAGTTATTGAGTAATTCATCACGTCGCCGTCAAATATTTACCGCTATCTCTGTCATCGCACATTAAAGATATTCTTTCCGATGACGTACACCAGATGATAGCACAAATTGATCAAGTATTGATTCATCTGTAGCAGATGTATCTGCGTCGTCACACTGAAATGCCAGATTGATACAGGGTCGGGCTCGCTAATGTTATAAAGCTCCTTAAAATATAGCCGTCAAACAATCTAGCTGTTCTTTCTGGTAGAAACGTTGCTACTTATTCAGTTCAGGCGTTACTGTTTTGATCGAATTTAGCTATTAGGGCTCTTTTGCATCAATATTTGCCGGAATCACACAAAATCTAGGTTTTTATTGTTTTTACCACGATCGGATATTTTAATCCTGTTTTCCTTTATAGCTACGTCATTTATTTAACATGGTTGATAAGAGAATTTCCCATTCGATTATCATTTTTGTTTGGGATTCTGTTAGTCCGTTTTCACGTCGCGCCTTTAAAAATTGTTCTCTGACATGCTGAACCACATAATTTGCCTGTTCTCCATGGGACAAGATCATTACTATTCGGATCATTCAAAAGGAAAAGTGCTTAAACAACAGCGGACACTGGATACGCATTATTGTAATATAGGTTTTCTATTCCTGTAAACGTGCCTGGTTAGAATTTTTAGTTCACGCTGACGACATTTTTATCCGGCCGGGATGCCTTAAAACGGTCTAGTTTATCACGAATAATCCACGTTGGGTCATTTTGGCTAACATGTTCGACAATACATTTTATTCTAAATAGATATCGTTTGTTGTCTGCAAGATTAATAACAATAATCACTGCCCGTTTGTCGTTCATGGTGCAATCAACGAAAATACCATCGTGATATATCCATAATGTTGAGAATGAAAATAAAACACGAGACGCACCATCTTGATTAAATTCATTTTTGGCCATTCTGATAAATTCGTGTAATTACAGCTGAAATGGTTGACATTGATTTTTCACCTGGTAATCTTTCGAAGTCAAATATAGTGATAGCTTGTGGTTAATTTGTTAATAATCTCTCTATTTCCCTCGCGGTTAATAATTTATTCTTTTATTTTCTTTTCATGATTTTGCTTGTACCATTTTCGACCTTAGAAAAGCTGGTTTTGTACCATTTACTTTAAGTTACAGTTCTCGTACATGCTTTGCCACTGTATAATTACTCATTCTAATATATAAGAAAAGTATTTTCTTTAATTGAACTTCATCAAAATACTTTAATATGAGAGGAGCAAAAATGCTCTGGTGAGTACTATGCTTATCACATGGCCAGTGTTCGCCGTTCCAGTACTGGAGTGGAACCATATATGAAATGAGGTGCTAGAGTCAAGGGGAGAACACGTTTATGTATCTTGTGGTGGACGAAAATATCGAGTGCATAAACGATATTGTGACAAACAAAACACTGCCGATGACAAAACAAATTAAAAACGCAGAAAACTATCTCGAAAGATATTCCTCTGCTGAAATAAATATTATATTAGAAAAGGAGAAATGTATATATGTAGCTGAGAAAGAGATTGATCTCGATGAATTTAAGTGTCATCCAATATTTACTAATTACAAAACGAGCAGAGCCGGTGTTGTAAGACACTAAAATAACAAAACTATATATTGAGTAGGTCAAAAATACAGATTAACTAATATTCAGTATTAATTTTTCCAGCAGGAAAAAGCAAGTACCTTGTATGCTTACATATTTATTTACGAATGTTGCAATGGTGTGATAAATGTTAACCTTGTTATCGACCATGCCCTGGAAAAAATTGGTAAAGCTACGTTACAAATCCTACACACACACACACACACACACACAAACCCAGAGAAGAAAATAAAATAAATATATTCTGAAGGAAAATAATTTGATATTAACACAAAATTATTACATCTTGTCGCAGATGGTGCAGCTAACGCATCCGCGTCAAAGCTGCTTAATCAGAAAATAAAATTTCAGCATGTCCAGTAACGTAATGTATTTTTCCAGCTAAAGCGAATTGCCGGAATGCTGAATCGACTCACAATTTAGACACTGCCCATGCCACGTGTCAAGCCCAGCTAAAAATAAGCCTAAGCTAAATTGACCTGCTAACAATAACACGCAGCACGCTCATGCAAAAATCAATACATGTTACGATATACATAATAGAACAGGATTAATTTTAAAATGTTTCAGATACTTAATACATTATCTGTGTATTTTTTAAAATTATTTCTGTGTTCAATAATTGCGAACGACAACGACAATGAATCAAAAATGTACAACTCACAAACTACAGAAAATAACCCATCAAATGAGGCTACGGAGGCAACCAAGAGCCCCATAAAAAACTAAACTAAAAAAATATATATCGTAACTAGAAGATAAGGAGAATCAGTTTACATAAAGTGATGCGGCACCTGCGAATTGAAGCAAAAATGGAAGAACCAAACTTCCGAATCGCTACTATCAACAGCAACGGGATAGACAAGGCGAAAGCAGAAAAATAACCAAAGAAACAAACTTTGACGTAATGTTGATACAAGAAAGGCACAATGGAATTACACCCGAGCTAAACTTTCTACTTGAAGACAAGCTAAATGCAATAGTTATAGTAATGATTATATTAGTAATTATATCAGAGAAGGAGCAGCAACGATAATCAAAAATAAACCGGGGGTTAAGCTGGGAAAAGATAGAGGAGTTAGAGTTTTTCAAAGGTCGCTTGATACATGTAAAAATGTTAAACTGGCATATGATAAATGTGTATATGCCAGCAAACAGAACTAAAAAACTAAATTTTATCGAAAATTTAACAAACTATCTACAACTTTATTCAATGGAAAATTGAATAATGGGGGAGATTTCAACTGGGTAGGGGACGAAATTGGCAGAACGACTGACTTAACAACTAGCGACAAAATATACAGGACCGAAATGATAAACTTATTGAATAAACATCAGTTGCATGACATTTACAGAGAACTCAACATATTAAGAAGAGAATTCACTTTCAATTACAAACAAAACAAAGCTAGCTGAATCGACAAATTTTATGGAAATTTCTACGATCCTTCAACCTATATCAACTCAGCCATAACTAATACCAAGCTATCAGATCACTATATGGTCACAACGGCTCTAAGGGTCAGGAAAAGGATAAAATGGGGGCCAGGAGTATGGAAACTGAACAACAAAATCTTATATGAAAATAAATATATAGAATTAATAAAAAAAGAAATTGAAACTTTCCAATATGAAGAAACTATAAATATAATAAACGAGTGGGATACTTTAAAAAAATAGAATAAAAAGAATTTCGATCCAATATTCAAACAGACGAACAGAGAAACTAAAAAAGACAAATATGAACTTAATTCAACCCTAAAAAAGATGCTAAACTAGGACGAAAAAAAGGAACTGACAGACAAAATAAAAAAAAATCGAGGAAGATGAGAATCAAGGGAGAAAAATAAGGGCGGAAAAATTTACAGAATTAGACAATAAAGCAAATATTCTATATAAACGGGAAGAATTTCGAAAAAGGGGCGAAAAATCTCTAAATAAAATAAAAATAAACAATGTAATTTACACGAAAAAGGAAGAAGTTTTGAACAATATTTTTAGCTATTACAAAGACCTCTGCACTACACAGAATACACACTCCATCACAATCGACAGCTATCTAAACAATGTTGAATGTATGACGATATCATCAGAACATAGAGACATATGTGATGATGCCATCTCAGATGAAGAAATAAATAAAAATATAGCTTCCCTAAGAAAAAATCACCAGAAAAAGATGCACTCACCGTGGAATTCTATCAAAAATTCCACGGTGAACTAACGTCGAACCTCAACGCCTTATTTAACAATATATTTTTAAGCAAACAACACATGTCTAAATCAATGAGGGAAGGGATTATTACAATCATATATAAAGGGAAAGGAGAAAGAGCTGAAATAAAGAAAGGGAGACCTATATCGCTTTTAAATACAGATTATAAAATTTTAAGTAAAATACTAACAAACAGGCTAAAGGGTGGGATAAACAAAATAATCAATGTAAACCAAACTTGTGGAGGAAAAGGGAGGGATATACAAAATAACATTCTAAATATCAAAACCGTAATAGACTATATAAATGAAACAGGTGCGAAGGGTGCCATGGTACTCTTCAACCAAGAAAAAGCTTTTGACCGATTAGAACATAACTATATACAGAAGGTTTTAGAAACATTTGGCTTCGGACCGAATTTCCGAAAATGTATTGAAATCCTATACACAGGATAGCTTCATGTGTACAGGTAAATTGAAAATATACGAAAGAATTTGAAATACAACGATCAATGAGACAAGGATGTCCACTATCGATGCTATTATACGAAATGGCAATATAAATCCTAAGCCACAAGAAAAGAAATAACCCAGATATACAAGGCATACAAATACCTAACCTAAAAAAATAATTAAAAATGCTCCAACATGCAGACGATTGCACTAACTTTATAAGAGAGGGAAGATGTTACAAATAGTTAAAAGTAGAATTTGAAAAATTCGGTAAAGCGTCGGGCTGACAAATTAATCACGACAAGACGAAAATCTTAAAAATAGGAAACTGGAGGGGCAACCACCCTGGACTACACCCCACCTACTGAGAGATGCGGTAAAAGCTCTAGGGGTGCACTTTGGGAAAAAAGAAACAATAGAAAACTACAAACAAATTATCAAAAAAAATAAAGGGAAATGTGGATATCTGCGCCATGGTGCCACTATGCATTATGGAACGAGCCCAACTGGCAAAGACATATTTATATTCAAGCATAAACTATATGATTAAACCAATAGACGTAGATAACAAAATTTTAAACAAGATAGACAAAGATATAATAGACTATGTCTGGAATTTTAAAACGCATTACATAAAAAAAGAAACGTTATATAGAGACAAAAGTAGATGGGGCGTGGGTTTGCCAAGCCCTCTACTACTTAATCTAACAAACAGAATTAATAGATTTTAAAAAATACAACCAGACCCAACTACAGCTTGGGAAGCACTAAACATTTGCTGGTTCGGCTTCACTCTGAGAAACCGACCAGAAATATATAAAAATAATAAATTAACCAAAAAATTAGAAGTACCACGAAAATTCAAATATATTAAAGAAATACTTTTAAAACGGGGATAAAACTGAACTATGGAAATTAGAAGTAAGCGAAAGTTATGCATGGATTAGAAAAGAAGTAACGAAATATATAAACTGTAGAGTAGAGCAGGAAAACTGGGGGATAAACTCGACCAAAACTTGGAAAAACTGGGAAAAAATAAAATCTTTAAAAACACAAAGTATCATCTTTAAATATTTACACAACGCCTGGCTTACAGGCGAAGAAGCAATACAATGTCGTACGATTAGGGAAATGCCAAAATGTCCGCTATGTGAAAAGGCCAGTTTCACCAAACTACATATGATGGCCCAATGCGACAAAAACAAAAATAATAGGATCAGGGTAATAATGTAAATTTGTAAAAAATACAAGTATCATAGAAATAATATTTTATATTTAGATATGGATTGTGATAACAAAACTATTTTAAAAATAATAGACTGCATAATAACAACTATGATATCCTGCGGACAAGTGATTAAGTGTTTTAAATAAGAAAACCAAATAGAAAATAAACACCATATCTACGATCTCGAGGGGGAGGCGGGGGATGGTTTCGGTAGTACCGATAGCAGTAACGCAGATGCGAGCCGAACCCTGCCCCACCGCGCGACTAATATTTCCCTGCAGATAAAACATGCTTTCAACCCCAACTTAAAAAAGACCTTCAACCCAAACATATAAGAGAAAAACGATTGTTTTTCTTTCTTTGACGTTTTTTGTTAGTAAGGGATACAGGGAACCTCTACGTGGGAGAAGTATGTTGCATAGACGTCGCAGGGCTAAGTCACAAGGCGCTACGCGAAGTGGACAGGCCTGCGAAGTAGTGACAGAAAAACCCATGCATTGGATATGGACAAACATAACAGAAACATGGGGAAATAGTAACATTTAAAGAAGAACAAGTCTAACAATACTAACTTAACTAACACATAAATGCAAGTTATAACTTTTGGAACTTTCAATTACACTTTCAATAAAGGAGAGAGCTACACTCCTCTAAAGGCGAAACATCCAGAAAATAAAGGAAAATGCGGAACCTTTATCGGACGAGACTCTCATTCAATAAAAGTAGAGAGGAAACGACACATATGACACATCACTCAAAACAATAAGTGTCTTTTATAAAAACAAATATCACACCGTTTTCTCTACCAAATTTCGAAAACTCAGTCTAAATATTTAATGAAATAAATATCCTATGAATGCAAGATAGGACAACTGGGGAAATTCGACAATAAAGGCCGTCCCAGCCTATAAACATATAGGACTAGCACACATACACATAGCAAATTCATACAGCATACACGGTACTTAGGGATCTCAGGCAAAGATCACCAAACACATAAGGGAAGGAATTTCGAAATCGGGGATACAACCCAGTGTCGGATGAACATCCCTTTAGATAACACACACTAGGGATTAAATACCCCATCAAAAATTCAATAACATTTTTGATTAAAATCCTACTATAAATAATACAAACATACACACCTTCGGGGGAGACAGGAACACATAGCAACCTTTTCTTGTTTTGGAAATGTGGGGTTGGCATATGTCTGGTGCCCCCCTCAAAAAAAAAAAATATAAAAAATAAATGAGTGCGAATGTACTGATACATTATCGACGATTCTCTGAAAACAGAACCGCTTTTATATATAGCATGGCTTGTGCAGTAATCGATCTTATACTTGACGCAAATATTACTGTACCACAGTATCGACGTGTCGGATAATACCACTTTATATAGAGTTATAAAACATATAACCATGTGGAAACTTACTTTAAGCTCTATTTAAGTAACACGCGACTAACAAATTATCGGCGTTACAAAATATTAAAAGTGGGTGATGGGTGCCTGCGGGCGATTGGAAAAGCTTGAATATCATTGAATTGGTAATTGTAAACTTGTTAAACTTAATCCAGGTGAACTTGCCTGGGTCTCCTCCCGAACCCAAACAAGGGTGGTCATTTTTTTGGTGTGCGGGGTTCAGTTAGTGGATGTAAGCTTGATTATAAAATTGAAATTCAGCCTTGACAGTCCTCTGAATCTCTATAATTTCATTCTGACGTCTAACATTTCGTTTAGCACTTAGTGATTCGCCAGGGGATATGTTCACACACAATGGAAAAAACCTTTAACAACTACCCAAAAAGGTTATTCAATAGATATTCAGCATCAATCAACCTTGTCGCGGTCATTTCGTTCTGCTATTTTATACAAGGCTCGGTTAAGACCTTTGGTAACAATTAAATTAACATTGCTACAAATAAAACCAACACTCTTACAAGGCCCTGAATGTAAAATGAGGCCTTGATTTGGGTGGGTGGGTGTGCCGATGCCGCTTTTTGGTCATCTACGCCCTTTTGCTGTCATAGGTACATTAGTAGTAGTAGTATCTCAGCTTTCAGCGAATATCATAACTACGTGTGATAATGTAACTGCTATTACTACTAGCGTGATGTCTTATAACTATTTCACAAGGCTAACATTTAATAATAATAATAATAATAATAATAATAATAATAATAATTATTATTATTATTATTATTATTATTATTATTATTGTTGCTGTTATTATTATTATTATTATTATTATTGTAACTCTTTTCGGAGAGAATGTAATTATCATGTAATCCAGCGCGTTTAGGCGTGTTTGTGTTTGTACTTTCGAACAACGTCTCCTACACAGTTAAATATAATTACTTCACTTATTTTGGATATGTGGTTCATAGATGTTCCCAAGAATTTTAGAATATTGATATAGCAGATGGTGGTGGCTGTATTTAAAAGAACAGACACACTATTAGATCAGTATGTCTGATAATTAGCGCTTTTGATGACAGACTGAAGTGTCAACAGGTGACATAATGAATTCCCTGCGGTACATGAGCGTCAGATTTTGTGTCGCCTGGTTCATAACTTATAAACTATTGAGATTCCTAACTTATAACCATATCTGCTTTAATAGAGCGGGGAAAAAACTGCGTTTATGCAACTAACATTGCCCCCACCCAACCCACAGTGAATCCCTACCCATAATAAATTAGATCATTCATCATAATTTGGAAAGTAGAAGAGATCCCCGCTTTATAACATATATGCACTTACCGAGCAGAAAAGACGAATTCAGATATGCAGCTAAAATTTCCCCTTTGATTCAATTCTTAGTCACTGACATTTTAAATCTGTAGACTTTGGAAGTGAGTGAGACCAAGCAATTATTATTATTATTATTATTATTATTATTCAGTGGGAATATTGAAGTCAGATGAAAGCACGATCAAACGGTTGACGGATGCTGCTAAGAAACGGTAAATTATATTTTTTATTTTATTATTATCCTCTTAAAGCATTGACGTCTTTTATAAAAAATGATTTAGATAAAGTGGAACATCGACGGCATCGCCATGGTTGTCAGCTTCAAAAGTTCTTAGAAATAGGCTAGCAATAACAAAACTTCAAAATCACTTAGTTTACTAGGTAAGCACAAAATTACAGCATGTACCCAAGTATGATTCCATGTTTTTTGTTGGTTAATTTAATAAATTGTGACATCATCGCAGTGATTTTGCAGTTAAAAGATAAACTATCCGTTGAATACTCATATTGTTCATTGTTTTACTTGCCTACCTTCAGGAACGATCGGTTGCAGAGATGCAAGTCTATGGGAAAGAATCGTTATTTCATTTATTAATTACCTGGGCACCATTTAGTAGCGTATGTGCTTAGTTTTCAATACATGAATCGGTGAATTATATTTTGGTCATTCAGGGTCCATGCATAGCGCTTATATGCATGTACGTATTCAAAGCCGATTATGCCTTTAAAGACCGATGTACACAAATGGTCGCTAGCTGGAAAGGTAGTATCCAAATTTGTTCTTGGACCGATATTGGCCCAGAAGGAGAAAATAAGTTTCCTAAACGGTTTAAAGTCGCCAATAACAAAACACTTATCGTGATATAGAGAATATCGTACTAAATAGCATCCGACTATAACCAGTTATTAATGAGATCACATTTCAGTTACTGTACAAGGCAGATTTCATTGCTTAACAGCCAATGGATTCTTGTTAAGAGGCACCGTTCCTTGTCGATAGTTTAATTTAAATTGAAGGGGAAGATTGCTTTCTTTTAATGTTGTGATATGACCTTAAATACAAGCGAGGATTGTACGTATGCTAAGCAACCAAAATTGCTATTTACCTAGGTACCAACCTTTCCACATGTTTGTGTACATGAATGTAAGTAAACATACTCAAATTATATACATATATCACGTATACCTTTTTTATTTTCTACATATGCAAGTATATTATATAGAAAAGAACGCATGCACACTATCATGCATACATTATATCTATCTATCTATATATATATATATATATATATATATATATATATATATATATATATATATATATATATATATATATATATATATATATATATATATATATATATATATATATATATATATAACACTTAACATATATGGTCCAAACAAAACGTGGAAAACAGAAATGTAATTTATCTCATCATATGTAAGATCGATATGCTTCAGTATGTTGGAGAAACTGAAAAGCTACACGAAAGGATCAACCTTCATAAATCTGATTGGATGACAGAAACTGTACAGAATTCCGGTCGCAGAATAAGTCTCCCCTGACCACAGTTTCAGTGATGTAACACATATTGCAATTGCTCACAACCCTAACTTGAGTTCCGAAACCAGGAAATAAAAGAAATCTTACTCGATACGCTGCCTTAGGACATTGAAAACAACCGGTTTCAACCACGAAAACTAGAAAAAGACAACCATAAACAAATAAAATTATCTTTCGCAACCGACACAGTCTATATTAAATAATTCTCTAAATGTGCCTACTAACATATAATTACTGCTAAAATCGTGAAATATCCGGGGTATAATTTGCTCTTACGTATATTTACATAAAACAACTCTTGTCGTTATGGCTCATTGAGTTCTAGGTCAAAACAAATATTTTCCAGCATCGGAAACAAGTTGAAATAACCTAGATTAAAGATAAAAAATGTAAAGGTTTAAACCTGTAGAAACAGCCATGTAATGTTTTGCAAATCCAACGTGTTTTGTGTTTTATTTTTTCGTTTTGTCTATGTTTTTAGTTGACTTTGCTAAACACTCATTGAGAGACGAAATCGTTTATGCTAGTCAGATACTAGCTTGGCACTGTTCGTTATTAGTTTATTGCAATTGTCTTAATAAATCCATGACACACGTGATCCTTTGCTGGATCCTGTGCGCTTGAAAGGTCTGTGATTCACCATATGAATGGTATATATATATATATATATATATATATATATATATATATATATATATATATATATATATATATATACACACACACACACACACAAGTTAAACTTCTGTGTTTGTATGTATTCATGGTACAGCCATAGTTGCTTTCATCACCAAGCCAGAGAAAACCCTTAGTTTGAAAACCTCTGTTAATCTGGTACATATATTGATCAGAACTTTTCAATTATACATCTCCACAGACATGACACATCTTGTTTGAATGGAATTTCTCCGAGTGGTATAAGTGACTATCTAACCCAAGGTGTGACCAACGAAACATTTAGTATGGAGGAGAGAGGTAAGTTATTTGTTTGCATTTCTTCCCAAAACTCTGGGATATATTTTTTGACTAACAAATTAGGACAATACACATCTTTTTTGGAATGCTTTTTACGTGTCGACAATGATATTTATAAACGCATACGAGATCACATTAACAAACGATGATGGCACAAGTTGGTTGATATTAGTGCCTATCTTTGTCACTTGACTTACAAGAACATTGTGTTGACCAATGTTTACAAGTTCATACAGAAAATAAGAGGAGGATTTGCAGTTAGCGTTCAATTCGGCCAGACATAAAATCAAAGGGGTATGAAAATTAACAGCTGCAGCGTCGTTTTCAATGTCGTCGTCAACAATTGGTAGTCTAATCTTACGACAACGTTTGAAACAGTAAATATATTAAACCATCATAACCGCAATGTCTGTGCAAATAATACAAAGTGTATTTCCTTTCATTGTTATTAAAAGAAGTTCTAAAAACGACCTATTTCATGAAATTAGGGAATTTCAAGCGATTAAAGCATTAAAATAGTGTTGGTACACCTATAAAACAAACAATTGTGTTTGCCTTGTTTCACGTAACGAAGATAGCACAAAGCCTTCTGATCTAGTGAACAAAACGGTGAGTGCCCATTTTATTTTAAATTAGAAAACAACAGGCTCCACTTTAAATGTGTGGTTTACATTTTTGAAGTTATATTTGGTTGGAAGTATTTGAACTTACTTCATTTATCTAATAATAGGTCAGATTTGTTTTCTCTTGTTAACAGTTATTGACAGCATACAACGGATTGTCAGATTAGACATCTCATAAATTAGGCGTGTAGAGTATCAGCAATGTTAAGTATAAAATTAGGCGTGGAGAGATATTGTCATGTCAATACAACATTTAGGCGTGGAGAATATATGTCATTATAATGACAAACATAGGTGGGGAGAGTATCTGTCATGCCAATAACAAACTTAGGCGTGGAGAGTATCTGCATGGTAATATTAAACTATGGCGTGGAGAGTATCTGTCATGCTAATAATAATAAACTTAGGCGTGGAGAGTATCTGTCATGCTAACAATAAATGCTAATAACAAACTTAGGCGATCAGAGTATCTGTCATTCTAATAATAAACTTAGGTATGGAGAGTATATGTCATGCCAATAACAAACTTCGGCGTGAAGAGTATTTGTCATGCTAATAATAAACTTAGGCATGGATAGTATCTGTCATGCCAATAACAAACTTAGTGGTGAAGAGTATCTGTCTTGCTAAAATTATACTTAGGTATGGAGAGTATATGTCATGATAATAACAAACTTAGGCGTGGAGAGTATCTGTCATGCTAATACCAAACTTAGGTATGGAGAGTATCTATTCATGCTAATAATAAAATTAGGTGTGGAGACTATATGTCGTGCTAATAATACACTTAGGTATGGAGAGTATATGTCATGCTAATAACAATCGTAGGCGTGAGGAGTATCTGTCATGCTAATAACAAACTTAGGCGTGAAGAGTATCTGTCATGCAAATACTAAACTTAGGTATGGAGAGTATCTGTCATGCTAATAATAAACTTAGGTATGGAGAGTATCTGTCATACTAATAACAAACGTAGGCGTGAAGATTATCTGTCATGCTAATAATAAACTTAGGTATGGAGAGAATATGTCATGCCAATAACAAACTTAGGCGTGAAGAGTATATGTCATGCTAATAACAAACTTAGGTATGGAGAGTATATGTCATGCCAATAACAAACTTAGGCGTGAGGAGTATCTGTCATGCTAATAACAAACTTAGGTATGGAGAGTATATGTCATGCCAATAACAAACTTAGTGGTGAAGAGTATCTGTCTTGCTAAAATTATACTTAGGTATGGAGAGTATATGTCATGCCAATAACAAACTTAGGCGTGGAGACTATCTGTCATGCTAATAATACTCTTAGGTATGGAGAGTATCTGTCATGCCAATAATACTCTTAGGTATGGAGAGTATCTGTCATGCTAATAATACTCTTAGGTATGGAGAGTATCTGTCATGCTAATAACAAACTTAGGCGTGAAGATTATCTGTCATGCTAATAATAAACTTAGGTATGGAGAGTATATGTCATGCTAATAGCAAACGTAGGCGTGAGGAGTATCTGTCATGCAAATAACAAACTTAAGTATGGAGAGTATCTGTCATTGACATAATAAACTTAGGCGTGGAGACTATCTGTCATGCTAATAATACACTTAGGTATGGAGAGTATCTGTCATGCCAATAACAAACTTAGGCGTGAAGATTATGTCATGCTAATAATAAACAGTTATGGAGAGTATCTGTCATGCCAGTAACAAACTTAGGCGTGAAGATTATGTCATGCTAATAATAAACAGGTATGGAGAGTATCTGTCATGCCAATAATAGACTTAGGTATGTATAGTATCTGTCATGCCAATAATAGACTTTGGTATATAGAGTATCTGTCATGCCAATAATAGACTTAGGTGTGTAGAGTATCTGTCATGCTAATGTTGAAACCACTGGGATTTATGCAGTCTTATGTAAAGTATTATTATATTCTCTTTGCAAGAAGCTGAGTAAGTCTATGTTTTTCATAGGTCTTAGTGTTTGTTAGAATTTATATTTTTGATCATTCTATATGTAAGCGTTTTGTAAACTTTTCTACAGAAATAATGATCCTGTGACACACATTTGTTATTTTAAAAATGTCCACAATGGGAAACATCTTTTTAGCACAGGGTAATTAACAAACAAATATGTCTTCTTGATCTAAGTGTATCCTCTGTTCATAAGGCGTCTGGAGTCTTACAACGTGTACATTATTTATGATCGCGAGTAAACACTTGAAGATATTGTTCTAAAGATTTGGTTTTGATGTCTATCGAAAAATGCCAAAATATTTAGAAAGAAATAAACTATTGTATATTTTCATAACAGTAACGTTTCTGAACGTAAAATGTAATTTACAATGCTGTATCGACATTTGAATTTTAAGCCATGTTTTCTTCGCGAGGTAGATAAGTATTGTATGTGAGAGAGATGAGGGATCTTGAAGAGTTTCAATGTTTTATTGTTTTTTTACGTCAACAAATGACATACGTTTGAGTGACTGCATGACATGCTTCATATATCTGGGGAAATATCGTAAGCTGATAAATCGATTATTGTGTATTTCATTTCGAAAATTATGAGTAATATTTAATGCATTCTTTCCCATATAATGTGTGTATTATTAGGTTACAACATGAAAAGAAAATATGTAATTTAATACGTTACAGACTGAGTACAAATTGCACGAACTAGTTAACTAACTCAATAATGACCGTCATTGTGCAAGTTAAACAAAACCTAAACAGAAACCATTTCAGCCAGTATGAAAGCCTGAATAATCCATGTTCCACTCCGTCATGCATGGTCGTTCCACCAAGAAATTTGGGTTGCTGTACTGTACAACATAAGTCATAACATTTATCAATACGTATACATCATCATTATGTCAAAAAAAAAATTAAAGACATTCGAGATTTAGAACAAGTTATGTAAATAGCACAGTTAAATAATTCGACTATTTAAAAAAAAACAAAAAAAAAAAACAATGCCTTAGAGCAGCAAGAAAGAGATCAGTCTATAGAGTTGCTAAAATGCGTTGACTGACGTGATCAAATAGTGTATGGTCTGATGGGATTTAGCAATTGCAAATTCATATCGCACAGATTCTTTGCAATAAATAAGTCGACAAAATTTAACAAAGGGAATTGCAAAATTAAGTAAAGAATATTTATGCCAGTCTTGCATAATTTATCTAGATTGGCATTATATCTCCCTTTTAAGTGTCTTATTATGTCAAAGAAATTAAACGATCCTTTCTGCAGTAAATTGAGCTGATTTATTTGGGCTATTATAAGAAGAAAAGCAGAATTGTGTTGGATCTGCAGGAACACAATCTCCGTCAAATCAAGTTCAAATGGAAACATTTTTTTTTTTCAATGTTTATTCATTCAAAATATGACTCTAAATTTCAATTTGAAGTTAACAAAAACGAGAATAAACTTTTTGAACTAATGTACGCATTACGAAGTTTAAAAGTGGCTGGGCGGTGCTATGTGCGCATTAATATTGTTGATATGTATTGATGAATCTACGGTAGTGTTTTAGCAGATTATATTATGTTATTTTATGTTATATAATGTTATGTTATGTTATGTTATGTGTTGTAAACTGCCACAATGCAGACATCGTAGCGATATGACTGAAAAATTGTTAAAGCTACGCTAAAAATCCTAAAAATCACACACACACAATTATTTTGAAATATGGAATAAGTGCATTTCTTTGTTTTCTGGTGGTGTATTCCTTTATTATTTAGCCTTATGTAGGAAAACGAAATTAGTATATAATAAAATGTTTACTGCATTTGTACGGGAACATATGAAACCGTTTTTATTTCAGACTAATACTTCACTCACAAGGTCGTACAGTATTACTCGTTCATGTTTTCCCTTACAAATACAGTAATATACAAGTCCATAGGTTTGAGTAGCTTGGAACATCTTTGGATAACAAACTAAAACTTCAAATTTACCCATCAGATTCAAACGCCAGATTAGTGAATAAATTTGTTTATATTAAATTATTTAAGTACGGCAACAAATATTTTGTTTTCTTTATATTGAGGTACTAACGTTCCGATTGCCATCGATGATTTGTCGGACCAGAGAACGGTGAAAGAAACATTAGAAGGAATAACGAAATGGCCAACATCATTCTCGACGCAATTCCGTATGCTATCGTGGAGGACGTTTAAAGTGTCACGTGGGCGAATTTTACATCTCTATGAATTATTTCAATCCGTGATAACGGCTATAACTATAGGAGTAGTGTTCTTTCAAATACCTCAAACGATTGGGTCCATTCGAGACAGAATGGGACTGGTAAGTATACTATTTATTTTGTACGCTACCTCACCAGGCTTATCATAACGTATGCACGTTCTGTACTAACGCAAATGAGAAGAGCGTGCACTCTGATCCACCGGTATGACAACTGGTATGGGTCTGCCCTGTTCGCCTAAATTCAGTGAGGATAGTTGAGGCCGACATGCTGGTACCTAATATCATACGTACAGTGAACATTACTGAAGCTGATCTGCTGACGCGTACCTCTATGTGTACAGTACTTACAGATGATTGTACATTTTATACGAGAAACGATTCTATCACCGAAATCATATGGATGCAAAAATGAGATTCTTTGTCGATGCTTTTATGACTTTGTACGCTTACAGTGATGATTTCTTGACCAAGAAGGAGATGTTGCTATACTTGGCTAATATTTTGTTTCCTTTTTCTGTAAATATTTATCGTACATAGTATGTATGTTGTCTAGGTTTTCCTCTAAAATTATGTGCATGACCTAAAAATAGTACTATGTGATATGTTTATCCTTCAAATAACCCAAGCGTTAGTGCATCCTGGTCCATCTTCCGTATCTATGATCATAATAGTAAACCGTCGGAAACCTCCACGTTTTAAGTATGCATATCTTAAGTCGTGATTTTCATTGACAAAAGCCTAGAAAACATCCAACCAAGAATACGTTACGAGGACGGAAAGGAAGCATTTTATAGATCGCATCCGAAAGATGTTATAAAATTTCATAGCCTGAATACCGCTTGTCATAATGTATTTAGATTATTGATTAAAGTGTGTAAGTTTGATTGGTTTGTTAACATTTAACAATATACTAATAATAGCACGGGGAGGTAATAGAGTTAAGTCCCTTTTTCATAGACACACTGAGTCTGGCCACCTAAATTTACCTTACGAGTCTGATGTTCCACTAACTGAGATAATTCGACTCCATTAATTGCAGAAAGAGTTTAAATGTAATACGGACGTATAATACTATCTTGATTATTACATAGACAGGGTATATATGAATATCCATGTCCATCCGTCTTTCTGTCCGGCGCACAGCCATGTGAATGCAATTTGTGCCACATTTTTTGATGGATTGCCAATGCATCGAAAACTATTGTGTCTTTCATATGAAGTTGCGCGATACAAATAATCACTGAGCAATTGACCTATTTTGCGCCTTCAGCTGAAATAAGTACAAGGCAAAATATCTTGAACACAACCGTCGCAAGTTTTGCAGTTGAGCGCCATGATACATGGTATATTTTACGGTAATCATGGTATATTTTATGGTAATCATGGTATATTTTGTGGTAATCATGGTATAGTAATGGTAATTATGGTATAGTGCATGGTAATCATGGTATAGTGCATGGAAATCAAGGTATATTTTATAATAATCATGGTATAGTTTATGGTAATCATGGTATAGTGTATGGTAATCATGGTATAGTTTATGGTAATCATGGTATATTGTATGGCAATCATGGTATAGTTTATGGTAATCATGGTATATTGTATGGTAATCATGGTATATTGTATGGCAATCATGGTATAGTTTATGGTAATCATGGTATAGTGTATGGTAATCATGGTATAGTTTATGGTAATCATGATATGGTTTATGATAATCATGGTACAGTTTATGGTAATCATATCAAGATGGGCATATCATTTAACTGTGCACCAGAACACAACATTTTGTGAAGACAACCAGCCTCACCGGATTTTTCCATTTAGCTTCAAAAAACTTGGTAAATGATATTTTCATTATTCGGAAGATGCGCATACCGGCTAATCAACTTGATCAATTTACCGTTAAAGTTATTTCCCTTTTGTAGACATAATTAGTATCAGTATTTTATGGAGAGTATTGAATTTTGTAGCGAATATGTATATCGTCTGAATAAAATAATATGGACAAATCGCTGTGTTCCTGTTATTTTATTTCCCTTTGGAGTTATTGTCCCTCTTTTTTCATGCAGCTAAATGTAGCGCATTGGTATGGCTTTTTTGATGGAATTAACTTAACAGATTTTAGTGGAACGTAGTGACACGAAAGAACGCGTATGATCATTATCTGGTAATTAGCCTATCCAATAGCCACTGTCTTTCGGCAGTTATGCAAGAGTTATCGCATTTTTATGACGTCAATTATCACGTAGGACATAATTGTCTTGTGAACATGTCAAGTTTCACGAGTTTCAGTAAATCGTCGTAAAACTGTAAATTTCTGGTAGTCTTCTGAATATATACACATATACAAATTAATTTCATCCCGCAATGTTTTTTTAGACATATTGTCATGATGTCTTGCATGTGAATCGAGCGCATGACGGAATCTTGTGAGGGTAATCTGTCTCCCAGTTTATTATGGATTCCTTTGAAACTCGGTACAAACTATGCTCGTCATCTGAAGACAATTTGGCGAGCGATGGTGCTCCTTTTATTTTGCTTGAATTATTGGTGTTTAGATTTGAAGCCTGTTATAATGTATGACAGAGTCTTTTCGATGCAACCAGTTCCTCAGTTTAAACCTGACCTTGTCGTTTGAATCAGTTCGACAGTTTTTAGTGGGAATTGTCAATGCAGCCAGTTTCAGTTTACAGTGGGACATGTCAATGCAGCCAGTTTCAGGTTACAGTGGGACATGTCAATGCAACCAGTTTCAGGTTACAGTGGGACATGTCAATGCAACCAGTTTCAGTTTACAGTGGGACATGTCAATGCAGCCAGTTTCAGGTTACAGTGGGACATGTCAATGCAACCAGTTTCAGGTTACAGTGGGACATGTCAATGCAACGAGTTACACAGATGTTAGTGAATCTTTTTTAAAGTCATGGTCATCTTCTGTAAATTAGCTTATTAAAAAATCTGTGTGATTTCATATTTTGCGCCCTTTTTAGAGCTTATGAATGCAATTGATTGATCGCTATGAAACCTAGTACTTACTATGCTTATATTCAAAAGATGTGTATATTGAGAAACAGTTGTGTTCCCGATTTAGTTTTCGCGGATTTTATTGTCCTTTTCGACCTAGAGTAGTGGGCATTGTATTAATACGTTTATGCTCTTAAGGTTTTCATTGAATTGATGCGAAACTCAATACATATTATGGTCATTAGAAAATGATATTCTTGCTGACCAATCATTATACTTGCAATAGTTTACGCTGAGTTATGCACCTTCTAGTCAAGTAATATCGAATATGGGAGTAGCGGTATAATGCGGTGTAGGGGACGCCGTTCCTCGAGTAAATTACCCACTATTCTACTAATTTTAATTTCAATATTTTATTTCAGCTATATGTCTGCGTGACTTATTGGACCTTTGCACCAGCTTTGGATGCTGTAATGTCGTGTAAGTGAGCACGTAGTGACCTAAGATAGTACACAGTTACAAATCTTCACAACAAATAGAATAAATCTGCTGCGATTACTGTTCCAAAATATATGAAATTAAAGGTCTTAAGTGAGAATATTTCTCTGTTACTCATCTGTCAATCACTGTCCGCCTCTTGTTTATCTTTTGGGCACTTTCAGTACCATTGACTACGTGCTCTCCTGGCACTTCCGGATCCGTCCATCCCACACGTCCCGTACTCAATGTCACGTGCTCCTTCAGGCACGCGTTCCCAAAAACTGCGGACTTGCTACGACAGACAACCTCGATATATGGTAGCCTCGAATAGAAGCAGGTTTATGTTACTCGTTTAGCAATCGTATACCACTGCTTCCGTTAATATGCATCGAAACCATGAGTGTTAATGTAACTGGTTAGAAATATTTTCCTAAATATGTCCTTGCGATTCCAATATCGTTACATAAATGCCACGGTTAAATTTATTCAGGAAATTGCCAACATTTTCCATGGACAGTACATCTTTCATGAATAGCAGCTTGTTCCAAGCACTTAGTACAGGTCACACGCACATGGTCATCATGATTACGTTACTTTTATTCTTTTAAATGAGTTTTGTATCAAATGTTTAATAACTTCTTAAATACAACATAACCTAGTCCGAGAACCGGCTTTAAACATTGTATGTCTAAACCCTCGGACACGGGTAGTATATTTTTTCGATATTGATTGAACGTCTGTTGTAACAATCATACTTGATTCGTCTTTAAAATGATATAAATACGATTTTCATACTGAATTTGTTTGGATACTGCACACATATACAGTGCATTCGCGATTCACACGAAGGATTGATGTTCCATACAATAACTATATCGGTATCAATAGAACAAAAACAAGTCGCAAAACCAAACCTGTTTTTACCGTTCGTTTTTCTTTTGTTTTGTTTTGTTTTATTGCATTCACTTACACAAATTGTGCGTTGCATATGTGTCAAGTGCATATTCGCCTTTTCAATGGCATACCTTTTCAATAAGAAAATTCTCTAAAATTAAATCGTCTTGATAATATTCCATACAATAGAGAATACGTAATACAATGTTCCTTAAGGGATAGAAAGGGACCCCGGGTAACTTCCCGTGGGTGGGATATTCTTCTTTGGGTTTTCCCCGGCTATTACTCCATCAGTTATGCTGGTTGCCATTTACAGCCAATCATATACTTGAAAATCGCGTTAAGCCCACAACAACAACAGAAATAGAAAAGCACATAATTCTTTTTACCTTTAAAGTTCCTTCAGAGAGAGGAGTGATTACGAAGGAGACGGCAGCCAAGGCTTACAGAGTTTCTGCTTACTATGTAGCAAAAAGTTTAACAGAACTTCCTTTGGTGCTTACACTTCCGGTTTTGTTTTACACCCTTGCTTACTGGATGGCGGGCCTCAACGGTGTTCCTCAATTCTTCATCAGTCTCTTGATTCTACTGTTGAACGCTCTTAACGCCCAGGTAAGATGATAAGTCCATGACCATATATAGTGTTAACCTTGCGATAACGCATACCAATTTGCTTTCTATATTGTTAATTGCATGAGTCATACTTGTCAGGATTGACATTTTCCTGTGTCACTTTGGAAGTGATTGCTTCGGAAAAGTAGTAGCTTCGTGATATTGATGGAACTAATAACAGGATGAAAAAGAGACACTTGTTTTTGGTGACTTAATCACCGGTTCATAATTGTTCTAATTTATTCTATATGAATTTGCTTTGGCAATAATTGCACAGAGGCCACATTGTATGATGAAAATAATAAGCGTAATGCATATTATTTTAATATTGTGTATGCATGCATAGTAGCATTATATATATATATATATATATATATATATATATATATATATATATATATATATATATATATATATATATATATATATATATATATATATATATATATATATATATATATATTCTTATCTTTTACAGGGACTTGGATACATGATCGGTGCTGCATGCTTGGACTTCAAGTTTGCCATTTTTCTCGCCAACACAACAATTTTGTTTTCTCTTATTTTGTGTATGTAGAATTATATTACAATAACGATACAGTTTTATTCAATATTATGGTGCAGGGTTCCTGCTGGCCGAGTGGTCTAAGGCTGTCGATTTAGAGATCACTGACATATCGCCTATGTCCGCGTGGGTTCAAGTCTCGGGCTTGGTCTATGTGGAAATGTGAGAAAGCGTATTAATATCTACCCGTGGGTCGATGGTTTTTCTCAGGTTCTTTCTCCACCAAATATACTGGTCTTCATGTATAGTTTATCACATGCTGAAAAATGTCATTAAACCCAGAAATGTCATTAAACCCAGAACAATAACAACAAGTCACTACAACTACAAATATACAACCACTGTGACAAAGGCAGATGTATTTGGAGCGAAACAAGAACCATGTATATGCATGAACAGTTCAGTATAATTTGACACACCTGGGAACTAAAATAGTTCACGGTCTGTTTGGTTGTCAGTCGATGAACATGTAATAATTCATATCAGCAATGTATGATAAAATTCTGTGTTAAATGAACTTCGATGTTTGTGTTGATACATTGAATATTACTCGCATCTTCACTAGCCAAGGTTCCAATAAACCTATCTATACCTTGGCATATCGAGCAGATATTTCTGTGCAAGCCACCGCATCCAATCAAAATTAAGTTGGTCAACTCTGAACAATATTTCTGCGTGATCGAGACAAGGGGTGCTACATGTCTGCGGCATAATGCTCCATCACTAGACATCACTTTAAACTGCAACGCTGCAGACATCATACCGATATGGCTGACTTTTTGTTTAAAGCTTCGTTAAAATTCCTAATCACACACACATCCTAACAAGCATAATCCAAAATAATGCAACTTTTTTGTTATATAGTAATATCCATGTGGTAGCTATGTGTTTGGGGAGTGGCATTTTTCACTCACTTTTGGGGTCTCTTGAATGCAGTCAAGTGCAATGTACACAATTCAATTGCAATGAGAGTTCTAAATATTCTCAAACAAAACTTAAAGTATTCAATCCTAACAGGATGACACATAGTAAGCTCTGATGCGAAACACATTGCCATATATTGGCCTCGGTATATGTGACTGATCTTGCGGTATCATCACTAAATTATTTGAGTTACAGTCGGATAGGGAAATGTGAGGATGAGGGGGACGTAGAGGCAGGAGCTGTGTAACCTATAGTAAAAGCACTAAGCTCTGCAGTGTTTAATCATTACTGCCGTTCTTGTTATTATTATTATTATTATTATTGCAGCCGGATTCATAACACAAACACTGCCAGCGTGGTTTAGTTGGGCAAAATATGTGTCATTCATGTTTCACCCACTGAGTGCCATGTCAGTAATAATCTTCCAGGACATGCAACCATTGCCGTAAGTTACAAGAAGTAGTTTAAGGTCATCATACCAGAAATATGATTTGATTATATGTCAAAAGTAACGAAGTGCGAAAAGTGAAGCTTCATTCCTGTTCAGCTCTTAATAATTTGTCATACAATGCATAATATTTACAATCGATGTTATAATATTTTACCTTAATCGTAGGATATGAAAAGTAATGTGTGTGTGTGTGTGTGTGTGTGTGTGTGCGTGCAATAGCAAACATGCTGCAACTACTGTTGAATCACACATCATTAAAGTCTTCTTGCGCCTAATGGCAAACTCCTTACTTTAATATACAAAAATAGTGTCATACGTAAAATAAGTTTATATATTGATGGTACGTTCTCTTTGACACTTAACGCTGATAGGAAAATCAAGAAGTGGAGACATTTTTATTAATGTATGTTTCGCTTGTTTTATTGGGGTGGGAGGTGGGAGAATCATCGCTGTACATATTCAATGCTTTTTCCCTTTTTCATATGTGCCCAGATAGTTATAAAATAGTATTTTTTTGTCTTCGATCCAAATTGTCTCCTTAGATATATGGAAAATAGGACAAAGTATTATCAGCAAATATATGAGATTTTATATAAAGAATAATTTTTATGTGAAATATCAGCATAATTACTAATCGTCCACATTTTTCAACTGGTGATACGATTTGTATAGCAACGTATCTTTTGTATTAACATAATTCTGTCAAACATGATTATACCAGGATGTGTTAAATTTGTATCCATCCAATTACACACGACTGCGTTTACTTTCTAATTTAGGGGCCCTAGTGGCCGAGTGGTCTAAAGCGCTCTCCGTTACGGATCACTGCCATCTCATCTCTGTCTGAGTTGGTTCGAGTCTCGGATTCGGCTAATGTGGGTATGTGAGAAAGCTTGCCAGTAGCTTCTCGTGGGTGGGTGGTTCTTTCCGGGGTTTTCCCAGGGTTTTTCCTCCACCATTAATACTGGCCGCCATGTATAGCATATCGTGTGCTGAAAAATGGCGTTAAACCCTACAACAACAACTTTCTAATTTAAGTTCTTATTATAAGAACCATGTATAGTTTAGTCATTACTGTTCGACGTCATGTCTCAGAGTATATTAAATGTGCAAAGTATTTTCATTAATTTTCATGCAAATATACCGGAAATCTAAAAACGGTTACCGGATTTGATGAAGTAAATCACTAACATTCCGGCGAAGAACTAAATTATTGTCTCATATCGGTTTGGATGGGGCTTGCGAATTAAGTCTTAACAGCGGTTTCCGTTGTCCAAGAAGGCGTCAATCGCAATCTGCTGCAAACTAGAGTTGTTATATATTGTAAAACAAAGCCTATACTAAATAGAAATCTAGCATAGGCTGTCATTTTCTCACTTCTTTGTGATGGATGCCTATGAAATGTTTGTTTGTCTGGCTGTTTCTTTTTTTATTTTATGTCTTACTTCTACACATAACGTGTTATATCTTGATGATCAAATTGAAGAAAGATGTGTTGCGTTATCTGAGAAGAAGTTTCCATTCGGTCTAACGCGGCAACTGTCAGTCAACTATCACATAACAGAAATGACATGACCCACCGATCTATCAAACTATATAATTTGGCGTTTACCTTAGAGTTTTACTCCTCCTGCAAGTTGTAGAATCACCGAGTCATTCCAGTGTTTGACCTATGCGGTTTGTATTATAAAACATATAAGGTCAAATCTATATAACTTGAACATCATTAGCTCCATCTTCAAGTTCCGCCAACTACTCAAAAAGTCCCCTGCATATCACCAATACATGTCTAAAGAAGAAACCACGTTGAATTGCTCTGTTAATTATCGTACAGCGCAATCTCTTAAGTGATAAGAGAGCACACCTCGCATGCGAGAGTTCGCGGATTCGAACCCCGGATGAGTCATGCCAAAGACTAGCAGCTGCCTCGCTTGGTGCTCAGCATCAAAGAGGCTGGTGGTCTGGTGTCAGGATAATGTGACTGTTTAGGACATGATGATACATGTCTGCGGGATGATGCCCCAGTACTAGACAACATTATAACTGCCACACTGCAAACATCGTAGTGATATGACGAAAATTCTTAAAGCTAGCTTCAAAATCTATATCACTCACACGCACACACACACACACACACACACACACTTATTGAAGTTTCAATTCGAATTATTTTTAGTCACATGTACAGAACGCCAACATCTGATTGGTTGCGGGTACACAAAACAGATTTAACTGCAGATGTATTTTAGATGCATATTGTATAAGTGTTTATGTTGTTCAAAAGTGGTCAAAAATAACACTCATCCTTCCTTCAAATACGCTTGTTTCAGATGCAACACGCTGAGCACAGACATGTTTCCCCAGTGTCTTACAAACAACACAGTAATGATTACGGGAAAAGATGTCCTTTTGAAGGCTGGCATGACTTTACCAATTTACTGCTACATCACTGGACTAGTGATTTTCTTCCTACTGTTTAGAATAATTGGATTTGTATCATTGAAAATACGTCTCAAGGGTCTAAAATAGTGTCATTGCGTATTTAAGAGTTCATATTGTTGACTTCTTAAAATTCAGAGATGATAAAGAAACGGTATAATACCTAGAGTTAAAAAAATCTGCTAACAGAAGTTGTCGCTTTTTTATGTCCGTCAACGACTGCTATATGACAAATAGTGATACTATTGACCCTGTGTCCGTATATACGTCCGTCAATCCTGCCACGTTTTGCGTTCATGCCCAGGAGTAGTTGTTCCATTGATACATTTCTTGTGTTGTTCACAGACCTAAATTCAGTAAGACATGTAACATATAAATTACTTTATTGTCTTCATAATCACATCACCACTTTATGCAAATATGTACATCTTAAAGAAAATCGCATTTATCTCGATGCTTTTAAGGTTTAGCGAATCAGATTCAATATATTTTTGGTATCTGGATGTTTTATAAATCTTGGTCGCTTGTAAACACTTCTATACTCTTATCTATTCTGTCGTAATTTGGTTGTCACAATTTCCACATACGGTGTTGCAGTGATTGACCAGATGCCGTAGTAAGAATAAAATGCTGTTTTTAAAACATAGAGAACTGCCATATTGTAATGTATCAGGATGATTGAAATTTTGTAATGTATTAAAGTGAAAGATATCTTGCAATGAATTAGGGTGATTGACATCTTGAAGTGCATCATAATGAATGACAACTTGTAATGTGTTCGAGTGAATTACATCTTCTAATGTATCATAATGAATGACATTTTGCAAAATATTCGAGTGAGTGACATCGTGTAATGTATCAATATTCGAGCGAGTGACATAGTGTAATGTATCAATATTCGAGTGAGTGACATCGTGTAATGTATCAGAATGGCATCTTGGAATATTACGTGTGTAGGCACCCTCAGACAGTAACAAAAAAAAATCAAGATAACACACTTTGTAAAAATTAACAAATAATTTTTTCTCATGAATACAAGATTAGATCTCCTAGTAATAAAATGTTTTAATGAATTTGAGTTTAAGTCCCGACGAACATCCAAAATGGAAGGCGATGACGTATATTGTAATCAGTATAATACTGTAATGTTAACAGTTCTTTTCTGAACCAGAGAAAAAAATATTCCGGTATTAGAATTCTGTAAATTTCAATAACTATCTTTTTTTCCAAGAATCAATTCCAAGCACAAGTATTTCCAGGGACAAAATCTCTTAGAATCCAAATAATTGGAAGAAAATTCAAATTTATCTCCAACTTGTCACAACAGAAACAACACTTTGACATCTAAGTGTTTAAAAGCCCAGCTGAAATTATTTCTCTAAATATCACTATTAAATCTGGCTACTGCGCAATTCCGGTAAAATCAGAATTTAGAAATAACAACGTCGAAGCTATTTGTATGTCTAATGTCACGTACTCCCATTGAAACCACGATTTCACTCATAATTCACACACTAAGAAAGAATAAAAGAAACTAAAACAAGCTGCTGACTTCCAAACAGGAAATAAGGCCAGAAACTAAGTTAGCCTTTAGATACAAAGTTCTAATATTAGGTTTTCGAAAAACTGAACTGGATTTCCGAAAAATATCAAATCCAGTAAATAAAATTACATTATAATAGCATGTAATGGAATAAAACATTTTAAAACCGAAAAACAAACATTTAACTTAAATCAAATATAAATTAAATCAAATATACGTAACAGTAATGTGTAATGTGTCAGAATGAATAACATCTTGTAATGTATTCGAGTGAATGACGTCTTGTAATGTATTCGAGTGACTGACATCTTGTAATGTATTCGTGTGATTGACATCTTGTAATGTATCAGAATGAATAACATCTTGTAATGCACTCGAGTGACTGACATCTTGTAATGTGTTCGAGTGACTGACATCTTGTAATGTATTCGTGTGATTGACATCTTGTAATGTATTCGTGTGATTGACATCTTGTAATGTATCAGAATGAATAACATCTTGTAATGCACTCGAGTGACTGACATCTTGTAATGTGTTCGAGTGACTGACATCTTGTAATGTATTCGAGTGACTGACATCTTGTAATGTATCAGAATGAATAACATCTTGTAATGTGTTCGAGTGACTGACATCCTGTAATGTATTCGAGTGACTGACATCTTGTAATGTATTCGAGTGACTGACATCTTGTAGTGTATTCGAGTGACTGACATCTTGTAATGTACTGGAAGGATTGACATTTTGCAATGTATTAGAACAGATAACATCTTGTAATGTATCTGAATGATCGCCATTTTGTAATGTACGCGTGTAAACTCTTGATGAGACTCCTGTAAGAAGTGTCATGGGTGAGGACATTGCTCATTTTTGTACATATGGTTTAACGGACGAATGGAAAACGTATACCATACAATCATAAACACATTTGTGCAAATGATCAGTTTACAAGATGTTCAGAACCTTCCTTTGGAACCAAGATAAAGCATTTACCACAACACAGTATAGATTAAGGTGAAGTGCAGACAAAACTACTTTGTTCAGCTTTTTAACACTTGCAATGTCCAAACTATAATAAACATTAATTTGGAAAAGAAATGTGTAAAATGTAAAACTCGACGTAATACAAAGGCTCTCGATTCCACAATTTCTATTTATTGGTGTATCACATATTTCAAAATGAATGGGCTGTTTTGAAGGAGTCACGGTATTAATTCAACTTCCATATTAAACACATGGAAACACCATCATAGTCAAAATTTAATAACTTAACATTTATTTGTGCTGATGATCAGACTTATATTTATCCATGCACACCTATCCTTGGTGCAATCTTCTGTGTGGAGAACACAATATGACCCGCGGCATTTTTTTTAATCTACATGTGCATGAAACACATGTTATTGATTCTGCACCAAATGAATCATGTGCTACTTTCATTACTGAGTACTCCTAAGTCAAGTCTGTAAAAATACTAAAATTGCATCAATATAATCTTGTCTATATTTTTAAAATTACAAATAGAAAAAGCTCTCAAAGGATATTTTTACTAAAATTTTATTTCCCATTTTAACCAATTATGGACCACCAAACCCGTATATACTCTATTTTTTATTCACCCATTTCTAGACTGGTTCACAGTTCTTCCGTATAATTAGTACCTTGTGTCGTATAACCAGATTTAAATTTTTTAGAACCAGCTGCATTTTACTCATTGATATTGGAGCATAATTGTAAGAAAGAATTGGTCATGCTTGTGCATGGATAATAGTGCAATAGCATTTTATGTGATACCATTCTCTATAGCTAAATTGCATTCGCATTACATGTTGCTGTGTTGTATTGTACTTATTAGTGGCTTATTCTTGTTATTAAAATTATTGTTTTCTGCCTTTGTATCTTCATGTTATTTTTCTATGGCATGCATGCTACACCAAAATAAACAAACGTATGCTGACATCAGCCAGTATGACATCACAGGGTATCAAATTACATGACGCATTGTATTTTCATCTCTCTCTGGCTATAAGACAAGTATTAAATGTTTTAAATTTCAAAATTGCATTTTGTTTTCTTGTTGACTCTCACAGAAATAATATTCAGTGCATCCCTATTCATATCAATCAAACCAAACAAATAAGTATGCCACATGACAGGTAAAAATGATAAGATGCCATTGGATTTTTGTGCCTAAAACAAATACACACAACCATGAAGCATCAAGAGATGCTGACATTTCAAACTTATTTAAACTCTCATCACATGTGATGCATCACCCCCAAATCTTAATAAAAAGGTATAAAAGCCAAAGAAAAGTTCCATAAACTTTATTATACGGAATAATTAAATAAGAGTGCTACTTTTTAGTATAAAACTATGGGGAAGGGTGAGGAAGCAAAGAATAGAGTAATTTCTTAAAGTCTGGTAACGTTATCCACAACAAGGGGGGAAATGTGCATCAACCCAAAATACACAGCAAGATGAGGTCTGTTACATAAGGACAACAAGAAATAAACTTGAAAAAGCTATCCAAAGTTCCTATAATGCTGACTTTGATGTTGGAGACAGAAAGCCCATCTTCAGACTGCTGCGGCCCAAGCTAATAAGTAAGCTGGAGGTGGAGAAATGTGTGGAACATTTTGCAACGCCCGGGCAAGTCCATGTTTCTATGCAATATTCAGACACTGATAAAACTAATCACTGCATAAACTACTTGTTAAATTTAAGTAATATAATTGAATTGCATATTTAAGTTATCTAATGCATAAATATATACCTAGATTTACCCCAAACTCATAGAAAGTTAAGAAAAAGTCTCAACGTCATTACTGTGGCTACTTTCCACTATAAGCAGTGTTAAATTACTTACTTTTTAATATAAAGCTGAATACAATGCATAAATTATTGAAGTTAAAAAGAGAAACAAAGCAAACTATGCAATCACTCAATTACAGTCAAAGGGGAGGTAATACACCTTGATTTGGCAAACCAAATAGCAAGCTCTAATTTACAGCTGAATGATTCCTTACTATTACTTGATAGTAAGTGCAGAGCATTTGTAATTAGCTTTTGTTTCAAATCTGAAACCATATTTCTGACATGAAGCTTGTTTTCATCTATTTACAACAACAGATATGGTAAACAAAACACACATTGTTAAGTGCACACATGAAAAAGTGCTAAGATGTGGTATAATGTGTTCCGAGAGTACCACTTCCAACACCCTGGTTATAAAGATTTTCTAACATGGGACTTGTAACATGACGAGAAAAAAGGTCTGATCTGGTGGAAGAGAGCAATGTGATCAACATGCAGTTATATCGAAAACAGCAAGTGTGGAAAATTTTACTTTATGTTGATTTAACGGCTTGCGGTTGTTTTGTGTTGTGCGGAATTAAAATGTAGGAAAATCTTTTTTGAGCAAATTGTTGACGATGAGAGTTAACGGCAGTAGAACGTGTGGTGAACTAACTAGTGTACAATTCGCACATGCTGTTTATTTACCATGTACTTAGACATGAAGAATAACCTTGCAAAATTTCGTTTATTTATGGTGTTGTATATATATATATATATATATATATATATATATATATATATATATATATATATATATATATATATATGGCGACATAAACGGTATCTGCCGAGTCCCTTCTTAATGGTTCCATGGTGAAATTTACCGGTACCTACCGTAAATACTGCCACTGCAGCCACACTACCAATGTACACCACTAGATTTAGTAGGGACTTTATTATTAAGGAGTGTGAACCATGGCATCATGGAACTCACTAACACCTTACTCCGTGACAGTTGTTCCTAGTAAATGGCTAATTATTTCGGGCAAAATAATATTTATATTGCACCGATTTTCATTAATCAGACAACTTAATCACAAACGTCTAAGAATTCCTTAAAACGGGGTGTTACAGCCCAATGCGCATACTCCAAATTTATTACATCCTGTTCCACAATAACACAGTCTTTACCGCTTGAATGAAAGCGAATCAGTTGGAGATACATTACATTTGAGACATGGTCGGATTAGTGAACAAAACGAAGTCGATCTTTTCTCATTTGAGTGATGCTACTACTACTACTACTACTCATACTGCTACTACTACTTCTTCTACTACTACTACTACTATTATTAGTAGTAATACTACTACTGCCTGATGCTGGCGCGATTTATGCTAATGCTTCTGTAGTTCTAAGTGTGTTACTTTCGAGATGAGGCGACGATGATGACATTGTAATTACACCAGTTGTTACATGAGAATAAACGTTTAATTTAGATGTGTTTTACGAGTATTTATTTTTTTTTTTTGTTGTTCTGCTCATGTAATTCGTGTGTATCTCGGAAATAAAACAAAAACAGTATCTAAAAGATTAAACACATCATGTATGTATCTATTTCGCTTAAACGGAGTACTCCTTCTTCATGTGTACCTGTGTAGCATTGGATTCCACTCTACACAAAATACCCGTACTTCAGCGAGGATCGTGGACATTTCAAGGTCTCCAACACCCAGTGAGTGAAAAAGGTTGTCATTTCCCCCACCCTCCACGACTTGGAAGTTTTATTCACACTTTGAAAGCTTGATGTATTAATAATAATAATAATGAGAACTTTGTATAGCGCCTAATCTTTAGAAGCTCTAAGCGCTTTACAACATTAGACAACACCTATAATATTAAAAAAAACATATAATAATATTATTACAAAAACAAACACCATGAAATTAAAAAATAAAAAACATGCTGAGAATATTTCAGGTAGGAAACATTATTAGGTCTTTAAGTTTGTTCTTGCAGTCGAAAAAAAGTGAGTTTTGAGAGCCCTCTTGAATGTGATCACTGTGTCTTTGTGTTCAGTGGGCAATTCATTCCACGTTGCTGGGCCCTGGTATGCAAAAGAACGCTGTCCATATGACTTTGTTTTCATAGTGGGAATAATGAGTATACGATAGACAGAAATGGAATGTAAGTATCTTGCTGAGGTGTGTACTCATTGGGTGAGGTCAGATAGGTATGTTGGATTAGAGTCCGACAGTGAAACATAGCACAGAGAACAAAGTTTCTGTTTGATTCTGGATCGAATGGATAGCTACTGTAGGGTACAGAGAAGCGGGGATGTGTGATCTGGTCGTGGTACTCTAAGTATGATCCAATCAGCTGTGTTTTGAACTTTGTGAAGTTTCTGGAGTAGATATTGAGATGAACCAGACGGAATTGAGTTACAATAGTCCAGTCTTGAAAGTACTAATGAACACACAAGTGTTTTAGTGGCATCAACTGAAAGATATCTATAAATGGAGCTGATGCGTCTCATCTCAAGATATGCAACCTTGCATATGTTCATGACATGTTGGTGCAATGTGAGAGTACTGTCCAGAGTAACACCCAGGTTTCGTACTGATTGTGTGAATTTAATGTTGGCGTTGCTGATATTTATTGTTTGAGGTAAAGGATCTGAATGAGAAAGTCTTTGTGTTGTGATCAGAATGGCCTCAGTTTTATCATCATTCATCTGCAACTTGATTAATGTCATCGATGATTTCACATCAGAAATGCACCTCTCTACACATTGGATGGTAGCATCAACTTCAGTTTGATGGCTAGATTTGTATATTTGGGCGTAATCAGCGTACAATTGGTGAGACACTGGATGGTAATCTATGACACTTGAGAGCGACTGAATATCTAGAATGAAGAGAACAAGTTCAAGAACAGACCCCCTTGGAACACCACAACATAGATCAACTGGACTGGAGTGTATTCCATTTGCAGATACAATTTGTGTCCTGTTGACAAAGTAGGACTTGAACCACAGTAAGGCTGTATCATGAATGCCAAATACATGCTGGAGACAGTGAAGTAATATATCATGGTCTATTGTGTCAAATGCTGCAGACAAATCAAGGAGGGTGAGGACTGTAATCTTTCCGCTATCCAACACAGAGAGAATGTCATTAACTACTTTTAGAAGAGTAGTTTCAGTACTTTGGCAAGGGCGATATTGTACACTGCTAAAAATACTGTTTGAATTTAGATGAGATACAAGCCGGGATAGAACAACCTTTTCTAAAATGTTTGATATTAATGGGAGATTAGAAACTGGGCGGTAGTTCTTTACATCGTTATGGTCTAGTGTTGGTTTCTTCAGCAGAGGATTTACAATGGCAGGTTTGAAAAATGATGGGAATTCCCCGGATGAGAGAGAGAGGTATTAATAAAATCAGTTAGTGAAGGCAATACTGGATCTAAGCACTCAAGCAGCATTGATGTTGGAATTTGATCAAGTTCACATGAGTTTGGTGCACTCTTCATGAGTATTGTACGTAGGAAATCCATAGAGACAGGTTCAAATGCTGCTAATGGTTGCCGCTCAAATTCTGTATCCCAACTGTATGGTGACGACGAGTGAATTGGAATTGTGGTGTCAAGCTTATCTCTAATGGTTTGTACTTTGTCATGGAAGAAATTTGCACACATGTCCGGAAGGTCGACTGGAGAGAAGGTAGTTGGAAGTGGTGTTGATTTGTTCCTTGACATTAGCTTGCTACTAATCTCGAAGAGCTCTTTGCAGCTGGAACTTTCGATGATCTTAGTAGTGCAGTGGGCTGCTTTCGCTGCATGGACTATATTTGTGACATTCTTCTTAGCGACTTCATAGATTTGCTTATGAATATTGAGTCTGGTGGAATGCCAGAGCCTCTCAGCTTTACGGCGGTCTCTTTTAGCAGTGCGTAGCTGGTCCCTAACACTGCTATACCATGGAGAACACTTTTGAATTGATACTCTGCACTTGGTAGCTGGGGCATGTTTGTCAAGTAATGAACGTAGACAGTTATCGAGTTGTTCTGTGGTAGGAAGTAAGCAAGTTGTTAACTTGGATGTCGTGCATTAGTTTGGTTCTATTTATCATACGGAGGTTTCTCTTAGTAGCAGATAAAGGTGGAGGGTTAGGGACTGAAACGTCAAGATGGCATATAATGCAAAGGTGATCTGATGCAAGGTCATGGGGTACCAGGGGGGACCATAGAATGTTATCATCAGGTCTATGAAGAATCCAGTATAAAATGTGACCATGTTTATGGGTGGGTTGGTTAACTGACTGTTTGAGGTTCAAAACATTAATGAAATCTATGAGTTTTGATTGTTGGAGTTTCCGGGACAGTAAAAGTGAAAGTTGAAATCTCCAGGAATAATCGGGTTGCCAGCTATATAATTTCCATAGTCCAGGAAATTTAGAAACTGCTCCAAAAAGAGAGAGTCAGCCAGCTTGGTTTTTCTACTAGGCGGAGGGCGGTATAGGCGGTATATACAGACATGTTTTATCTCACTTTTTGCCAGAACTCGCTACCTACATTCCAGTGTAGCAAAGAGTATTCCTTTTATATTAGTAACATTCCGATTCCACTTTTACTCCCTGGCCAGTGCCATGAGATCAAGATGCAAACTGTGCACGTACAATTGTCGGTTAAAGTGTTTGTTTGGAGTTTGATTCCAAATATACTTCCACAACATCTCAAACAATGCACGTCAGGTTTGGAATATATCATCATGATGCAAAGACCTTATGGATATAAATATTTCAGCCCCATGGGTTTTTGACTAATTTTAAAGTTCGTGTAGATGCAAAATGCGTTTCTGCTTTTTATCTGGCTTATTCTTAAGAATAATTGCTTTAAAAAGTCCAGAAAACTGAGTTCTCAATGTTTTATCTTTACACACCATTTGAAGGATTTTATGAAACCTTCCACATTTTGTCAGCTTTGATAGATAGAAAATAAAGTGCGACACTTTTCACAAACACCCATGTTTGTTCAAATATATTGAAAATGTTTCAAAAAGGTTTATTTTTTCACTCAATTTGTCACTGCCTATCCAACTAAATTGCTTAGGGAAATGTTTTCAACAACGCAAACTGTACGTCAGGTATCATAGATGCTCAATTGCTCAATGAATTTATTTTTCCTCTGGTCTATTGTTGGGGAGAATTCGTAGAACAATTTATACATTAAAGGGAATTCTGAACATTATTTCATTTATCTGGTAGTTATGTAAATATATTGTATAGAACTAATGTATATTCACTGATGGGAAATACACATTCTAATCTTACATAACTACAAAAGACTTGGTGCTTGTTATTTGTCATATAAGGAAAACATGTTAAAACAAATATGTCCATGGCCTTACCCAGGTACGTAATCTATATTTATACAGATATGGGAAGGAGGGCGTATTAGTGTTCTGTTAAACTCCTATTACCATCTGTTTTTTGTGACATAAGATTTAAATATAAGTGACAAAATTAAAACTTTAACCATAACATATTTCTACATTATATTTATTGACCTCACAAAGGTACACAAACATATGGGGCTGAAATATTGATATCGATGACGTCTTTGCATCATTGTGTTATATTCCAAATATTTCGTACATTGTTTGAGAGGTTGTGGAAGATTAACTGGAAAAAATCTGCAACCAAACACTTCAACCAATTTTCATACGTGTACAGTTCGTATATTTCCCTCATGGCACCGGCCAGGGAGTAGACGAGGAGTCGAAACGATACTAAAATATAGGGACTACGCGCTTCTACATTGGAAGGTAGATAGCGAAGATTCGATGCATGTTTGAATATTACATACTAATTCTCTTTCTGATCGTCTTGTGACATTCCGGCACTTGGTTTGTGCCTTTCAATGGAGACATATGGTCAAGAACTTACCATTTTCAAAGTTATTTTACTGTTTTTCCTAAGGTAAATTTCAACAGTTCCTTGTCCAATTTACACACAGTTTGAGGTGTATGACGACATGAGTTACTTTCTTTGCTACATTTAGAATTCATGCGATTGAATCATGTCACTGTTTGTGGCAATGGCGTGTGGCCTTTCTCTATATGACATATGCCTATCTCGTTTCATGATGATTTACATGTATTTCTTAAAACAGTCCTCATTTCTTTACTTCGTTTTGTTTCTGTTTTTCTTCAAAACATGGGTAACATTGCAAATAATCTGGATTCTAGTAAGTGTCCATCGACAATTTTGTCCCCCATCGCCTGTACTCGAAGCATAAGACATGCACGTGATTATCAATGACGTTTCCATTCTTAGTGACGACAGTGTCGTGGCTCACAGTTGACAAATTGTCAACATCATTGGGCCTTCATGAACAGAAATGCATTTGTTCTTTTATAACTAGTATCGGACGATGACGTCGCAACACAAAATGTACGTGGATAACAGCGACACCACGATTGATAATATATTAGCCATGTTGCTATCTGAGTATAATGTGGATGTAAGCGCCTGGATAAAATCACAGATGATTTGTTTAGAGGTTCAATGGTCCTCAATGTGAAGCTCCTGAAATTAACACAAGACTCATCGAGCTAGTCAACGTTCAAGAGTCAAAAACAGCTATCAACAAAATGCTTGCAGATACATCCGGCAGACTCCCCGACGTTGTTGAGCACGTCAGAAAAGTTGAAGCTGGTGTAATTCATACGACTCCAAGCATCAACGCGGTATACACAGTAAATTCTGGATCAGCGACATGGTCAAAACAAAAAAACGGAATCAATCATATCGTTGATGTCACCGGCGTGTACATGCTCTCGATTGTTCAGCTTTAGGAAATTTAGGACTTTTCAGACATACCCATTGCGTCAACCAACCGATACATATTCAGGAACCGCGTAAGCTATTATAAGTTAAAATATCGTGGAAATATTTATATTGGATCCTAAAGATAAACAATTCACCGCAGAGACGTATTGGTGGTGTCTTGGATTCGTCGCAAAAGTGCCTCAATTGATTACTTAGTATTCTCATAATGAATCGCCACACCAATGTTACTAGATATAGTCTCACACAGTCTTTCAGATATGATGAAGCATGTTCGTGGCTGAAAAATAACATCAAAGAGCATAGGACATAACAAAACACATATAGTAGATGCATCGTCGTCATAGACAATCTGGTATACGCTGTATCCGCAGTTGTCGATGAAACGATATCAGCGACCTATGTAATAGCACAAGTAATAGGAATGGGTGTTGCCTATATCGAGGGTGTTGCTAGTATTCTTAATATCATCGCGAAGAAAGCATAAGCGTGTGTGGCTAAGAAGTTACATTACATAACTATTATCAGATGCAACAAACTAGGACGCTAACACGTTTGCTCTGCCCCAGTTCGTAATTCGTGTATAAACTAAGGTATTATTACAAGCTATGGTTTGATGTCTAAATATTGCCGCAGGCTAGAGTTTATCTCATACGCAAGATTAGCATGACCAGAGAGAAGATCAGCACAGGCGTTGGACCGAGCGAATTCCTACCTATGTGTTACAGCTTAGTTATAAGATCAGAGAAACCCGCGAGAGACAGAGATTGTTCTAAGTCCCTCCCTACGTGGACAAACAGCGAGAAGGGCATTGTCCGCTAAGTTTGATTTGATACGGTCAGCGATACCCAATCGGAACTGTGATAACAATTTTGATCCAAATTCTAATTGATCACGTTCTAACACTAGCAAGCTAAAATTTAGTATCGCTTTTGAAGACTGTTGAACACTTTTTGTTTACTCCGATTACGCCACTCGGAATCTGGCGGTACAATTTAGAAGGGAGTTTCTAAGGAAAGAAAAAGTTTCGTAAACGTCAGTAAGGTATTTGCTCGTTTAATGCGGATTATTTTCGGCATTGTAATTGTAAGTACGTGTAGTATGTATACGTAATTACTAGAATTGTTTAGTATATATAATTACCTTTGTAGTCGTTAATTTACATGCGTATTTGAGAAATAAGCTGGAGTTTCATGTAGAAAAGTATGTAGATTGTTAGCTTGTTGTCAGAATTAGTTTTGGAATTCGCTTTTAGGTTACTTCGTAGTAAAGTAGTGCATTTCTCATGTGATATGTTTGATTTTACACATGATTGAACTGTGAATTTGGAAAATAGCTGAAGTGTGTAAGATAGTTAGCATGGATGTATGGATATATCAGAGCATGGATATTTGAAAATGTGTTTGCTTTGTATGAGTTGTAATGTAAAGAAATGCGTCGGATTGTTGTGATATTGTTTAGTACAATGGGATTAGGAATATGTACCGAAGTGACGCAATTTATTGATGTACGTATGAGACGTAATTGCTACCGTGCTTTTATTACGACGTTCTTTTATCATACAAGAACGTATGAGTATTTATATGTGAATGAATTCATGATCGAAGAAATTTAATAGCCGTTATATGATGATAGACTGGATGTAGTGTGAGATGAGAGGGCTTAGGAAAATATCGTACCGTCCTTTTGTTTTCACATGAAGAATTTTTGGAAACCGAACTTCCAATTCAGTTGAGGCTCGAGCATCTGAAAGGAGAGACGGAAGTGAGACTAGCAGAGCAGTCGGAATCGACAAGTCGAGAGGGTGGAGAGGGTCAATGAGGAGGAAGAAAAGGAGTCGAGGAGGGGAAAGTGGAGAAGGAGGAGGAGTATAGAGAAGTTGAGGAGGAGAAGGAATTTGGAGGAAGTTGGGAGGAAGAGGACAAGGAATTGGAGGAATAGGAGAGAAGAATACACAGATGAGTAGAATACAAGGACAGTTGTAAAGCTATCTCACACTTCTAATCAAGTGATTGTATAGGCTATCACATGGTCGAGCGGAAGGAGAGTACTTTGGAAAAATGAAGTTGTTGACCATTGAATCGTTATTAAATTGTTATTTGCTGAATCCAGTTTTGTTTTGAATATTCAATAATTTAACCGTCGGCATCGTTGACTGTGAGCTCGGAGCTTTACATCAATATTTCACTAATTTAACGTCCATCCAAAATCTAGCCTGGGCGGGACTTCTATAATTATTTAAATAGAATATTGGAAGCACACCACCCCAACCATAACACACCTACCACAGTGGCTGCATAGCCGCATAGCTATTATCGATGTCATCGTCGGTGTTGACCTACTGATAATATCGGAGATGATTTTATTGTAATTAGCAATCTGTACCATAACACTTGTAGAACATTTATCATCTGAATGATAATTATGACGTCATATGTCATGATAGACCTCTTGCGTTCTACAGAAATAAGAACACGACTGAAACAGATTATCGCTAATAAAACACAAACAACAGCCACGATGAAAGCAGCTGATATCAAAGCAGCCGGAATTTGATGTTAGTGTTCCTACCTCAATAACACCTCCCGGGTCTCAAGCGTTCTCTTCTAGAGCGACCAATCAGTCAATTGAGATCGGGCTGGCACAATTACTAGCTTATAATAGTTGGGCAAATGTCAGATCATATTCATTTGGTAGATTACAAGTCAACAATTAACCGGTATGATCGTATTAAAAAAACATTCAAAGTCAACATTTAACGGGTATTAGCGTATACAAATAAGGTTGATGAAACCGGGAAACAAATTCCCGACTGGAACGTGGTTGGTATTCCAACAGGACCATATCAAATCGAACAGATCATTGATGAAATTTATCTTAGAATCGAATCAATAATGGCAATATATTAAAATTGCACTATAACAGTACATGAACCAAAGCCATTGGAATATCATTCCCGGATTAGGGTACTGTTATATAATATTCATCGATCAGAACCATGCTTTCATGGCCGTTGGTAGTATCGGTTTATTTTGGACACCCACAACCACAACGGTCTGATAATTTATCAGACAAACGAAGACTCTTAAAACATCCAGCGAGTAGAATACATCGGCAATGGATGGATAATCAGGTACCCAATTTTACACAAAGTATCATGGGGGTTGTTGTTGCAAGTCAATGAAACAATTACCCGGGGTGAATACATCATGATGTCACACTAACAGAATCACGATTAGAAGAAGAGAATATACAAGGGTTTTCTAATAAATCAATCAAATATAAAATTGTTCAAGAATACAAACTTACATGAAATGTTGAGAAATATAATATATCAATAGAAACTTGAATATCAGACTGGTGATCTTAAAAAAAAAAAAACCATTCTTGAGACTGTACAGCATCTGAACCAGGTGAAATCTGATGCCGATTCATTTAAAAAATCTGAGATAGAAACATTCATCGTGGTCATATACTCTTACACATTGTATCTAAAAAACAGTCATTTCTTGATTATTTTTAGATTATCAAAATAGAGTTACTGAATTTCAAATTACCAGGACCTGATATCGAGATGCATAAACCTGTCAATGCCATCGTCGATGATTATTTACTGAAGGTCATAGAGGCATTGAGAAGAATAAGTGACCCATCTACAATTCTTAGACATAACATTGATCCCCATGGTGATGGTCTTCATATATCATCAGGTGAGGTTATTATTACATTGACGATCTTTGTGAATCTTATTTATGTCAACGTTGATGGTATTAATCGAGCAGATCTAGATACATTATAACAGGCACAACAACGATGTATTATATACATCGTTTGGCGTCAATTTCCTCCTTGTCTTTGATTGTATACGCGCTTGGTAATCATCTATAATTACGATGTCATAATTCCTCCTGTGTTTGTGGCTGTGTCACAGATTGTGTAGGGCGTCTAGTGCAGTAGTGTAGTTTTAGTTAGTGGTTGCATCTTCTGCTTCAAGCCGCTGCCTCTGACTATCATCTAACATCCTGTGGCGATAAAGGGAGCCAGTACCTAGTCTGTCCGTCACAATACTCCTGAAGTGCTTCCTCGAGGCAACACACGATAACCGGGCATCATTCGACGCCAAGCTGAACTTGGTACTTTGAAGCAACAGTGGGACCCAGAGGTGTGGCTTTAAGACCCATCGGTGTGTGGACACACCCTGGCCTCACACCGACCACTGCTCCATCAATGGGTTAAACTGATCTACACGCCTATCTTCCAAGGAAAGTTTGATCCGTCTGACTGGGCTGATGAGATCATAGTCGACCCAACGCCCACGATGGCGGACCAGTAGGGTGCTGTGCAACGCAAAGGCATTGTCGAGTTACATTATAAATCATGGCAATGCACTGCAATCCACGGAGGCTCCAGCCGTAGCGATTCTTCACGTCACCGGGAACCAGCATTCACGGCTGAGAGAGTGGCACTGCATCTGTGCAACGACTTTCACACTTTAAGAGCTCTTCCGCGCAGGTTCTGTTGTGCAAAGCCTATCCCAGATTGTCTGAATACGTCATGCGGATGGAGAGACCAGAATACCCAGAGAGCTCTTATATGGTAAGCTCGATCAGGAAAATTGGAAACGAGGCCGCCAGAGAAAAGATAAAAATACAACTTTAGGTGCAACATCGAACGGAGCGGATTCCATCCTAGCGAGCTGGAAGATTCGTCCAAGGACAAGTCTGCTTGACGCACGATATTCACGAAGGCCACTCAAGTAGTGGACGATGACCACCGCCAACGACTCACAGGCATGAGAGACAAACTGCACACTGCAGCATCCTAGACAACCAATCCTACAGATTTTCCATGCCCAACCTGTAGCATCCAGTGTGCTTCCACTCCTGGGCTCAGGAGACATATGCGTAGTCACGGTGGGTACGCAACTAGCTTTATCATCGGACACGATGGAAAACTGAAGAAGAATAATCCGACGTTGTCACGAATACCTTTTTGTATGACTGATCAAACATGCATTCAGTGGATATTCGTCAGGAAGAATTGTCGCTGAGTTTGTATGTACAAGACAGACATGAAGAATGGACCGTGAATAAACTAAAAACAAGAGTATAAATAAAATAAATTAATACGTTATTATTTTAAAAAAATCTTTCTTAAAATACGCGACTCATGAATCGCGAATAATTCCATTTATCCTCGATTCGGGGATATTAAAATCTTGTTTATCTATTATACCGCTTCGATGGCGCTGAACTGGTTATGCCTCATGTGACATGCAGTAATGAAACTGCAAAATAATTATCAAATTATTTTCCAGCGGCGGACAATGACGAACATTCCTTACTCTGCTTTGTTAATAGCTTCATCATGCAAATGTTCCTCTGTTAATAAATTATTCGAGCAAACTAACCACGCATTTTTTTGTAATTGCCAGTCTTCCTGCCCCTGGTTTCTTTCTATTTATGTAATGACCAGAAGATTTTCTCAACGATTCTCAATTTATTATCACTAATATTATCAAGAACAAAACCTTATTTGATCAAGCCGTAAAAATGCGCATAAACAAATTTGTGGAAGAGATACTTTTTTCTCATAGCACAGAACATGAGGTAACCGGTGTTTATGACAGAGCAGAAAGGTCTTCGTAGTCGATAATGCATATCAACACCAAGGCGGAAAATTTGGATGTCTTCCTAATTATTCAACATGATAACGCAAAGATTTCCAAAAGTCTCCATTGTCACACACATACACACACTACCATATATATATATATATATATATATATATATATATATATATATATATATATATATATATATATATATATATATATATATATATATATATATCTATATATATATATATATATATATATATATATATATATATATATATATATATATATATATATATATATATATATATATATATATATATATATATATATTCTCCACTAATTATGATGCTACTGAGACATAAATTTGAATATGATTGGTTTCTAATCACAGATTTTCTTTTCTTTTGATAATCTTTAGCATATTTTAATTTGACCTAGTTTATTTATCATATTACCGGCTCAAAGCTCTATATTGTTGCCACTGCATGGAAGACAAAGTTCAGAATCACTTCTGATGCTAATACAGAATTTTATGCAAGGTTTTGGTCCTAAACTTCCCTTCCGAACGCTTGACGAATGATAGCCGCAATCCTCGTAATATCATGGATTTATACTTGGTGTTGTTGATCCAATCATCAGCGGCTTGCAACTATGTTTTGCTCGTGCCATTATTATTATTCCCAAACTCTATTTCTTGAGATTATTATCGGTCCATCTGGGTCTTGTGAACGACAATTTCTAATCAACGTGATAATTAGAAGGCTTGAACGGGATAAACTTTACTATGTGGCACCATCCGCAGATGACCAACGTTGTTTTAATGTTCTCAATGAATTCAATAAAAATGCTATGTCCTTATATTTATTATAGGGTGATGAAAATGTTACTGACATCGATGATGCACAATCGGTCGAAGATCTTGATTGCACTATCAACATTCTTGTGTTCTACGATGATGTTATCGTTGATAAAAAAACAAATCAAGTCAGTCTATTCTCACGAGGTAGAAATAAAAATAGAAATGTCATTTATGTTACACAGCGGTATGCAAAATCCCTAAGGTTATCATCGATATCTAATTGTTTAGTTATCCTTAACAGCGTTGATACACATACTTTGCAATATATTCATCAGACTTGGTGCCTCGGTGATACGACCATATATCAGATTAAAAACTTCTTTGCACATGTTCAGAAACCCACACATTGAATAATTTCAGTATATTTTTACGATTCAATTACATTAGGAGCGATCAGAAGGTTCGATTTCTAAAATATTTAAAAGGGCCATTCACTCCCAATATTTACTCACATTTTCATTTTCCTGATCTTCCTATGAAATTTATTTTCACGAACCCTAACAAATAATGCAGTTTCAAATATTTGATCTGGTAAGCCCTACCCATCCTTCAGGCTTCCTGGTCTTGTATGACCTATTTTGTTATAAGCCTTATTTCCACGAAATAATGGATCGAATGTCAAATTTATTTACAAGACTTGTATTTATGAAAGAAGGTATCCTCTAGGTGTGTATGTATGTGTGTGCATGTGTGTGTGTGTGTGCGCGCGCGCGCGTGTGTGTGTGTGTGTTTGTGTGTGTGCGTGGAGCTGCTTTATCAGATATTTTTCAAAAGCGATTTCCTGGTTTATAGAGTCTAGTAAGAGCTCTTGTTAGTTGAAATACCTATTGCCATACAGATCAACGGAATGGCGGAAATGATCGGGCTCATAACGAAATCAGCAAATGTAGATAATTGTACTTTTGTTCTGATTTCAGGGTTTATGGATGAGATCTGAAGTTAAAGTGTAGGAAAATCCGTTTTGGGCACTTTATACACAATAAGAGATAAAAACAGTAGAAGGTGTAGTGAGCTAACTGGTGTTCAATTGGTACATACCAAGTAATTACCATGTACATAGAATTTACGAATAAGCTTGCATAATGTCATTTTATAGTGTTGTATATATATATATATATATATATATATATATATATATATATATATATATATATATATATATATATATATAGAACGAATTTAATAATATGCAGTGAGTTGTTGTTCTTGTTGTTGATGTTGTTGTTGTTGTGTATGTTTGTGGTATTATATTATTGTTTTATAACATATAGGGGAGTTGTTTACTGCCTAACTTAATACGAATCGATTTATCTTCTACTGTTTAGCATATACATAAATCATAGGCATAACCTCCTGTTCCACAATAGCACAGCATCTTCAATCTGCCTTTAGTTCATTGTTTTTATCAGAGCTTATCCGAGCTGAATAGAAATATGTGTGAAATATAAACCGAGTTCTGTTTGGCAACAATAGTTTACCTTCTATTTATAGATGAGGTGTCAATGTACTTTAAAATATAAAAGCAACGGGTAGCTCAATTAGTATTGCATTGTTTGGCTTATATAATCTGTAGTTCCAGATGTAGAATCAGTCCTGTTTTCATTCAAGGTGTTCTTCATATCAGACATAGATATACTAGTTTAAAGCGGAATATAATTTCTTTCATAATAGAAATGCGGTCTTTAATTTCCGTTTGAGTTACCTGTGCCAGCAGATTGGGTATATTCCATGTCACTAACCTAACCCACGTATTTATTAATAGTTTGCCTTGTCCAGTAAGTAGTTCAGTAGTTTTGGATCCACGCGATAAAACGTAAGTACTGACCTCTTTAATGTTTGTAATAACTTAAACTTTTCTCGAGTATAAACTCTCTTTTTGCATGCTGAATTAAGGTTTGCATAATACTAGTTGACTATATCTACCTGCTTTTCGCAATGTCTGTCCGGACTGGGGTTGAAATTCATTAATTGCAACTGGACCAGAAACAGTTTTATACACAGAACATTTTAGACATGGTCTTACTGGGACACAATAATGAGTAGATCTTCTACGAGTGCTATTATTATTACTACTACCAATAACGATGATGGCGTCATTTATGCTAATGTTTCGGTGGTTCTAAGTGTATAACTATCACCTTTAGAAGATGATGATGATGGTGACGATGTTTATAATAAAACTAATTTTGGCATGAAAAAAAAAACATTTAATTTAGATGTGTTCTATAAGTTTTTACTTTCTTGTTTTGTTCATTTAGTTTGCGGTGTATCTGATAAATAGTGGTAAAAATGCTTTGTTATTTATGTCGCCGTTGATGGCATTTATCGAGCAGATTTTTCTTAATTCTAACAGGCTCAACAACGATATAGTATGTACATCGTGTCGCGTGGATTTCCTCCTTCCCTTTGATTGAATAAGTGCCTGGTAATCCTCTTTATTTACGATGTCATAATCCGTCCTTGTGTTAATGGCTGTGTCACAGAGTGTGTCAGGCGTCTAGTGCAGTAGTGTAGTTTTAGTTAGTGTGGTTGCATCTTCTGCTTCAAGCTGCTGCCTCTGGCTAGCCTCTAACATCCTGTGGCGAAAAAGGGAGCCAAGTGCGTAAGCCACACACCCGCCATTACTTAGCCTGTCCGTCGCAAGACTCCTGCAGTGTTTCCTCGAGGCAACAAACGATAACTAGGCATCATTCGACCCCAAACTGAACTTGGTACCTTGGAGCAACAGTGGGGCCCAGAGGTGTGGCGTTAAGACCCACCGGTGTGTAGACACATTCTGACCTCACACCTACCACTGCTCCACATATGTGTTAAATTGAGCTACCGGCCTATCTTCCAAGTAAAGCTTGATCCTTCCGACTGGACTATTGAGATCATTGTCGACCCAACCCCCACGATGGCGGACCAGCAGGGTACTGTGTAGCGCAAAGGCATTGACGAGGTACGATGGAAATGATGGCAGTGCACTGCAATCCACGGAGTCTCCAGCCGTTGCTATTCTTCACGTCATTGGGAACCAGCATTCACGGCCGAGAGAGTGGTATTGCCCCTGTGCAACGACTTTCCCATTTTAAGAACTCTTTCGCGCAGGTTCTGTTGTGCAAAGCCTATCCCAGATTGTCTAACCACGTCATCCGGATGGAGAAGACCAGAATACCCAGAGAGCTCTTATATGGTAAGCTCGATCAGGAAATATCAAAATGAGGGCGCCAGAGGAAAGATACAAATACAATTTTAGGTGTAACGTGAAATGGTGCGGATTCCATCCTAGCGAGCTGGAAGATTCGTCCAAGGACAAGTCTACTTGACGCACGCTCTTCACAAAGGCCATTCAAGTAGTGGACGATGACCACTGTCAACGACTCACAGGCATGAGAGACAAACTGCACACTGCAGCATCCCAGACAACCAAGTCTACAGATTTACCATGCCCAACCTGTAGCATCCAGTGTGCTTCCACTCGTGGGCTCAAGAGGCATGTGCGTAGTCACGGTGGGTACACAAATAGGGTTTTCATCGGACACGATGGACAACTGAAGAAGAAAAATCCGACGTTGTCACGAATACCTTTTTGTATGACTGATGAAACATGCATTCAATGAAAATGTGTCAGGAAGAATTGTCGCTGATTTTGTATGTACAAGACAGACCATGAAGAGTCGATCATGAATAAACCAAAAACAAGAGTATAAATAAAATAAATTGATACGTGATTATAAAAAATATCTTTCTTAAAATACGCTATTCATGAATCGCGAATAAATTCAATAATTCTCGATTCGCTGAACTGGTTATGCCTCATGCGAAACGCTGTAATGAAACTGGAAAATTTATCAAATTATTTTTTCAGCGGCGGACTTTGACGAACATTCCTTACTCTGCTCTGTTAATAAGTTTATCGTGCAAACTTTTCCTCTGTTAATAAATTTGTCGAGCAAACTGACCACGCATTTTTTGTATTTGCCAGTCCTTCTATCCCTGGTTGCTTCCGATCTATGTAATGATCAGAAGATTTTCTCAACGAGTATCAGTTTATCATCACTAATAGTATCAAGAACAAAACGTTGTCTGATCAAGCCGAAATATCGCTCATAAACAAATCTGTAGAAGAGATTCTTTTATCTCATAACACTGATCATGAGGTAACCTGTTTTTATGACAGAGCAGAAAGGATTAGGAGTCGATAATGTACAAAACCACCAAGTTAGAAAACTTGGATGTCTTCCTAACTATTCAACATGATAACGCAGAGCTTTCCCAAAGTCTCCATTGACACACACACACAGATACATTCACTACCATACACACACACACACACACAGATATATATATATATATATATATATATATATATATATATATATATATATATATATATATATATATATATATATATATATATATATATATATATATATTCTCTACTACTTCTGAGGCTAGTGAGTAATAAATATGAATATGATTGGTTTCTAATTACAGATTTTCTATCTTTCTTTTTCCGTTGTGATAACCTTTAGCAGATTTTGTTTTGGCCTAGTTGTATTTAGCATATTACCGGTCCAAAGCTCTATATTGTTGCCACTGCATGGAAGACAAAGTTCAGAATTACGTGTGATGCTAATACAGAATTTTATGCAAGGTTTTGGTCCTAAACTTCCGTTTCGAACTCTTGCTGAATGATAGCCGCAATCTTCGTAATATCATGGCTTTATATGTGTTGTTGTTGATCCAATCATCAGCAGTTTGCAACTATGTTTTGCTCTGACATTATTATTATTCCCAAACTCTATTTCTTGAGATTACTATCGGTCCATATGGGTCTGGTAAACGACAGTTGCTAATCAACGTAATAATTAGATGGCTAGAACGGGATAAACTTTACTATGTGGCACCACCCGCAGATGACCAACGTTGTTATAATGTTCTTAATGAATTCAATAAAAATACTATGTCTTCAGATTTATTTTTGGGTGATAAAAATGTTACTGACATCGATGATGCACAATCGGTCGAAGATCTTGATTGCGCTATCATCATTCTTGTGTTCTACGATGATGTTATCGTTGATAAAAAAAACAAATCAAGTCAGTCTATTCTCACGAGGTAAACATAAAAATGGAGATGTCATTTATGTTACACAGCGGTATGCAAAATCCCTAAGGTCATCATAGATAACTAATTGTTTTGCTATCCATAACAGCGTTGTTACAGATATATTGCAATAAATTCATCAGACTTGGTGCCTCGGTGATACGACCATATATCAGATTAAAACTTCTTTGCACGTGTTCAGAAACCCCAACATTGAATCATTTCAATCAATATACACGATTCAATTACATTAGGACCCCCCAGAAGGTTCTGTTTCTAAAATATTTAAAAGGGCGATTCACTCCCAATATTTACTCACATTGTCATTTTCCTGATCTTCCTATGAAATTTATGTTCACGAACACTAACAAATAATGCAGTCTCAAATATTTTATCTGGTAAGCCCTACTCACCCCTCAGGCTTCCTGGTCTGGTATGACCTATTTTGTTATAAGCCTTATTTTCACGAAATAATGGATAGAATGTCCAATTTATTTATAAGCCTTATATTTATGAGAAAAGGTATCCTCTAGGTGTGTGTGTGTGTGTGTGTGTGTGTGTGTGAAGCTGCTTTATCTGATATTTTCTAAAAGGAAATCAGCAAATGTAGAAAATTTTACTTTTGTTCTGATTTAAGGGTTTATGGATGTTCGGTGAGATCTGAAGTTAAAGTGTAGGAAAATCCGTTTTGGGCACTTTATATACAATAAGAGATAAAGGCAGTAGAACGTATGGTGAACTAACTGGTGTTCAATTCGTACATACCAAGTAATTACTATGTACATATAATGTAAGAATAAACTTGCATAATGTAATTTTATCATATATATATATATATATATATATATATATATATATATATATATATATATATATATATATATATATATATATATATATATATATATAAATAATTTAATAATAGGCAGTGCGTTGTTGTTGTTGTTGATGACGATGATGTTGTTGTTGTGTGTCTGTGGTATTATATTATTGTTTTATAACATATAGGGGATTTGTTACCTGCCAGACTAAATACGAATCGATTTATCTTATACTTTTAAGCATACACATCAATCATAGGCATAACCTCCTGTTCCACAATAACACAGCCTCTTCAATCTGCCTTTGTACGTTGTTTGCATCAGAGCTTACCCGAGCTGAATAGAAATATGAATGCAGTAAGAGTTCAGCCTAATGCGAGGAGTTTGTATATCAATATGTAGTGACATATTGTAACATTAACACAGGCGATAGTCAAACCGAGTTCTGTTTGGCAACAATAGTTTACCTTCTATTTATAGCTGGTATGTCAATGTATTTTAAAATATAAAAGCAGCGGGTAGCTCAATTAGTATTGCATTGTGTGGCTTATATAATCTGTAATTGCTCATGTGCAACATGTGCAATTCTCTATAGTTCCAGATGTAGAATCAGTCCTGTTTTCATTCAAGGTGTTCTTCATATCAGACATAGATATACTAGTTTAAAACGGAATATAATTTCTTTCATAATACAAATGCGGTCTTTAATTTCCGTTTGAGTTACCTGTGCCCGCAGATTGGGTATATGCAATGTGAATAGCCTAACCCACGTATTTATTAATAGTTTGCCTTGTCCAGTAACCAGTTCAGTAGTTTTGGATCCACGTGTTAAAACGTAAGTACTGACCTCTTTAATGTTTGTAATAACTTAAACTTTTCTCGAGTATAAACTCTCTTTTTGCATGCTGATTTAAGGTTTGCATGATACTAGTTGACTATATCTACCTGCTTTTCGCAATGTCTGTCCGGACTGGGGTTGATATACATTAAATACAACTGGACCAAAACCAGTTTTATACGCAGAACATTTTAGACATGGTCGTATTGGGACACAATAATGAGTAGATCTTCTACGAGTACTAGTATTACTATTACTACCGATAACGATGATGGCGTCAATTATGCTAATGTTTCTGTGGTTCTAAGTGTATAACTATCACCTTTAGACGATGATGATGATGATGATGGTGGCGATGTTTATAATAAAACTAATTTTGGCATGAAAATAAAACATTAAATTTAGATGTGTTTGATAAGCTTTTACTTTCATGCTTTGTTCATTTAGTTTGGTGTGTATCTGAGAAATAGTGGCAAAAATGCTTTGTTATTTATGTCACCGTTGATGGCATTTATCGAGGAGATCTAGATAAATTCTAACAGGCGCAACAACGATATATTATGTACATCGTGTCGCGTGTATTTCCTCCTTCTCTTTGATTGAATAAGTGCCTGGTAATCCTCTTTATTTACGATGTCATAATCCGTCCTTGTGATAGTGGCTGTCACAGAGTGTGTCAGGCGTCTAGTGCAGTAGTGTAGTTTTAGTTAGTGTGGCTGCATCTTCTGCTTCAAGCTGCTGCCTCTGGCTAGCCTCTAACATCCTGTGGCGAAAAAGGGAGCCAAGTGCGTAAGCCACACACCCGCCATTACTTAGCCTGTCCGTCGCAAGACTCCTGCAGTGTGTCCTCGAGGCAACAAACGATAACTAGGCATCATTCGACCCCAAACTGAACTTGGTACCTTGAAGCAACAGTGGGGCCCAGAGGTGTGGCGTTAAGACCCACCGGTGTGTAGACACATTCTGACCTCACACCTACCACTGCTCCACATATGTGTTAAATTGAGCTACCGGCCTATCTTCCAAATAAAGCTTGATCCTTCCGACTGGACTATTGAGATCATTGTCGACCCAACCCCCACGATGGCGGACCAGCAGGGTACTGTGCAGCGCAAAGGCATTGACGAGGTACGATAGAAATGATGGCAGTGCACTGCAATCCACGGAGTCTCCAGCCGTTGCGATTCTTCACGTCATTGGGAACCAGCATTCACGGCCGAGAGAGTGGTATTGCCCCTGTGCAACGACTTTCCCATTTTAAGAACTCTTTCGCGCAGGTTCTGTTGTGCAAAGCCTATCCCAGATTGTCTAACCACGTCATCCGGATGGAGAAGACCAGAATACCCAGAGAGCCCTTATATGGTAAGCTCGATCAGGAAAAATCAAAATGAGGGCGCCAGAGGAAAGATACAAATACAATTTTAGGTGTAACGTGAAATGGTGCGGATTCCATCCTAGCGAGCTGGAAGATTCGTCCAAGGACAAGTCTACTTGACGCACGCTCTTCACAAAGGCCATTCAAGTAGTGGACGATGACCACCGTCAACGACTCACAGGCATGTTAGACAAACTGCACACTGCAGCATCCCAGACAACCAAGTCTACAGATTTACCATGCCCAACCTGTAGCATCCAGTGTGCTTCCACTCGTGGGCTCAAGAGGCATATGCGTAGTCACGGTGGGTACACAAATAGGGTTTTCATCGGACACGATGGACAACTGAAGAAGAAAAATCCGACGTTGTCACGAATACCTTTTTGTATGACTGATGAAACATGCAGTCAATGGAAATATGTCAGGAAGAATTGTCGCTGATTTTGTATGTACAAGACAGACCATGAAGAGTCGATCGTGAATAAACCAAAAACAAGAGTATAAATAAAATAAATTGATACGTTATTATAAAAAATATCTTTCTTAAATACGCGATTCATGAATCGCGAATAAATTCAATAATTCTCGATTCGCCGAACTGGTTATGCCTCATGCGAAACGCTGTAATGAAACTGGAAAATTTATCAAATTATTTTTTCAGCGGCGGACTTTGACGAACATTCCTTACTCTGCTCTGTTAATAAGTTTATCGTGCAAACTTTTCCTCTGTTAATAAATTTGTCGAGCAAACTGACCACGCATTTTTTGTATTTGCCAGTCCTTCTATCCCTGGTTGCTTCCGATCTATGTAATGATCAGAAGATTTTCTCAGCGATTATCAGTTTCTCATCACTATTAGTATCAAGAACAAAACGTTGTTTGATCAAGCCGAAATATCGCTTATAAACAAATCTGTAGAAGAGATTCTTTCATCTCATAATACTGACCATGAGGTAACCTGTTTTTATGACAGAGCAGAAAGGATTAGGAGTCGATAATGTACAAAACCACCAAGTTAGAAAACTTGGATGTCTTCCTAACTATTCAACATGATAACGCAGAGCTTTCCCAAAGTCTCCATTGACACACACACAGAGATACATACACTACCATACACACACACACACACACACACACACATATATATATATATATATTCTCTACTACTTCTGAGGCTAGTGAGTAATAAATATGAATATGATTGGTTTCTAATTACAGATTTTCTATCTTTCTTTTTCCGTTGTGATAACCTTTAGCAGATTTTGTTTTGGCCTAGTTGTATTTAGCATATTACCGGTCCAAAGCTCTATATTGTTGCCACTGCATGGAAGACAAAGTTCAGAATTACGTGTGATGCTAATACAGAATTTTATGCAAGGTTTTGGTCCTAAACTTCCGTTTCGAACTCTTGCTGAATGATAGCCGCAATCTTCGTAATATCATGGCTTTATACGTGTTGTTGTTGATCCAATCATCAGCAGTTTGCAACTATGTTTTGCTCTGACATTATTATTATTCCCAAACTCTATTTCTTGAGATTACTATCGGTCCATATGGGTCTGGTAAACGACAGTTGCTAATCAACGTAATAATTAGATGGCTAGAACGGGATAAACTTTACTATGTGGCACCACCCGCAGATGACCAACGTTGTTATAATGTTCTTAATGAATTCAATAAAAATACTATGTCTTCAGATTTATTTTTGGGTGATAAAAATGTTACTGACATCGATGATGCACAATCGGTCGAAGATCTTGATTGCGCTATCATCATTCTTGTGTTCTACGATGATGTTATCGTTGATAAAAAAAACAAATCAAGTCAGTCTATTCTCACGAGGTAAACATAAAAATGGAGATGTCATTTATGTTACACAGCGGTATGCAAAATCCCTAAGGTCATCATAGATAACTAATTGTTTTGCTATCCATAACAGCGTTGTTACAGATATATTGCGATAAATTCATCAGACTTGGTGCCTCGGTGATACGACCATATATCAGATTAAAACTTCTTTGCACGTGTTCAGAAACCCCAACATTGAATCATTTCAATCAATATACACGATTCAATTACATTAGGACCCCCCAGAAGGTTCTGTTTCTAAAATATTTAAAAGGGCGATTCACTCCCAATATTTACTCACATTGTCATTTTCCTGATCTTCCTATGAAATTTATGTTCACGAACACTAACAAATAATGCAGTCTCAAATATTTTATCTGGTAAGCCCTACTCACCCCTCAGGCTTCCTGGTCTGGTATGACCTATTTTGTTATAAGCCTTATTTTCACGAAATAATGGATAGAATGTCCAATTTATTTATAAGCCTTATATTTATGAGAAAAGGTATCCTCTAGGTGTGTGTGTGTGTGTGTGTGTGTGTGTGTGTGTGTGTGTGTGTGTGTGTGTGAAGCTGCTTTATCTGATATTTTCTAAAAGGAAATCAGCAAATGTAGAAAATTTTACTTTTGTTCTGATTTAAGGGTTTATGGATGTTCGGTGAGATCTGAAGTTAAAGTGTAGGAAAATCCGTTTTGGGCACTTTATATACAATAAGAGATAAAGGCAGTAGAACGTATGGTGAACTAACTGGTGTTCAATTCGTACATACCAAGTAATTACCATGTACATATAATGTAAGAATAAGCTTGCATAATGTAATTTTATCATTATATATATATATATATATATATATATATATATATATATATATATATATATATATATATATATATATAATTTAATAATAGGCAGTGCGTTGTTGTTGTTGTTGATGACGATGATGTTGTTGTTGTGTGTCTGTGGTATTATATTATTGTTTTATAACATATAGGGGATTTGTTACCTGCCAGACTAAATACGAATCGATTTATCTTATACTTTTAAGCATACACATCAATCATAGGCATAACCTCCTGTTCCACAATAACACAGCCTCTTCAATCTGCCTTTGTACGTTGTTTGCATCAGAGCTTACCCGAGCTGAATAGAAATATGAATGCAGTAAGAGTTCAGCCTAATGCGAGGAGTTTGTATATCAATATGTAATGACATATTGTAACATTAACACAGGCGATAGTCAAACCGAGTTCTGTTTGGCAACAATAGTTTACCTTCTATTTATAGCTGGTATGTCAATGTATTTTAAAATATAAAAGCAACGGGTAGCTCAATTAGTATTGCATTGTGTGGCTTATATAATCTGTAATTGCTCATGTGCAACATGTGCAATTCTCTATAGTTCCAGATGTAGAATCAGTCCTGTTTTCATTCAAGGTGTTCTTCATATCAGACATAGATATACTAGTTTAAAACGGAATATAATTTCTTTCATAATAGAAATGCGGTCTTTAATTTCCGTTTGAGTTACCTGTGCCCGCAGATTGGGTATATCCCATGTGACTAACGTAACCCACGTATTTATTAATAGTTTGCCTTGTCCAGTAAGTAGTTCAGTAGTTTTGGATCCACGTGATAAAACGTGAGTATTGACCTCTTTAATGTTTGTAATAATTTAAAGTTCTCTCGAGTATAAACTCTCTTTTTGCATGCTGAATGAAGGTTTATATAATACTAGTTGACTATATCTACCTGCTTTTCGCAATGTCTGTCCGGACTGGGGTTGATATACATTAATTACAACTGGACCAGAAACAGTTTTATACACAGAACATTTTAGACATAGTCGTAATGGAACACAATAATGAGTAGATCTTCTACGAGTACTAGTATTACTATTACTACCGATAACGATGATGGCGTCAATTATGCTAATGTTTCTGTGGTTCTAAGTGTATAACTATCACCTTTAAACGATGATGATGATGATGATGATGATGGTGGCGATGTTTATAATAAAACTAATTTTGGCATGAAAATAAAACATTAAATTTAGATGTGTTTGATAAGCTTTTACTTTCATGTTTTGTTCATTTAGTTTGGATTGTATCTGATAAATAGTGGCAAAAATGCTTTGTTATTTATGTCACCGTTGATGGCATTTATCGAGGAGATCTAGATAAATTCTAACAGGCGCAACAACGATATATTATGTACATCGTTTCTGGTGGATTTCCTCCTTCTCTTTAACTGCATAAGTGCCTAGTAATCCTCTTTATTTACGATGTCATAATCCGTCCTTGTGTTAATGGCTGTGTCACAGAGTGTGTCGGGCGTCTAGTGCAGTAGTGTAGTTTTAGTTAGTGTGGTTGCATCTTCTGCTTCAAGCTGCTGCCTCTGGCTAGCCTCTAACATCCTGTGGCGAAAAAGGGAGCCAAGTGCGTAAGCCACACACCCGCCATTACTTAGCCTGTCCGTCGCAAGACTCCTGCAGTGTGTCCTCGAGGCAACAAACGATAACTAGGCATCATTCGACCCCAAACTGAACTTGGTACCTTGAAGCAACAGTGGGGCCCAGAGGTGTGGCGTTAAGACCCACCGGTGTGTAGACACATTCTGACCTCACACCTACCACTGCTCCACATATGTGTTAAATTGAGCTACCGGCCTATCTTCCAAATAAAGCTTGATCCTTCCGACTGGGCTATTGAGATCATTGTCGACTCAACGCCAATGATGACGGACCAGCAGAGTACTGTGCAGCGCCAAGGCATTTACGAGGCACATTATAAATCATGGCAATGCACTGCAATCCACGGAGTCTCCAGCCGTAGCGATTCTTCATGTCACTGGGAACCAGCATTTACGACCGAGAGAGTGATATTGCCCCTTTGCAACGACTTTCCCACTTTAGGAGCTCTTCCGCGCAGGTTCTGTTGTGCAAAGCCTATCCCAGATTGTCTAACCACGTCATTCGGATGGAGAAGACCAGAATATCCAGAGAGCACTTATATGGTAAGCTCGATCAGGAAATATCAAAATGAGGGCGCCAGAGGAAAGATAAAAATACAATTTTAGGTGTAAGGTGAAATGGTGCGGATTCCATCCTAGCGAGCTGGAAAACTCGTCCAAGGACAAGTCTACTTGACACACGCTCATCACATAGGCCATTCAAGTAGTGGAGGATGACCACCGTCAAAGACTCACAGGCATGAGAGATAAACTGCACACTGCAGCATCCCAGACAACCAAGTCTACAGATTTACCATGCCCAACCTGTAGCATCCAGTGTGCTTCCACTCTTGGGCTCAAGAGGCATATGCGTAGCCACGGTGGGTACACAAATAGGGTTTTCATCGGACACGATGGACAACTGAAGAAGAAAAATCCGACGTTGTCACGAATACCTTTTTGTATGACTGATGAAACATGCATTCAATGGATATATGACAGGAAGAATTGTTGCTGAGTTTGTATGCACAAGACGGACCATGAAGAGTCGACAGTGAATAAACCAAAAACAAGAGTATAAATAAAATAAGTTGATACGTTATTATTTTTAAAAAAATTCTTTCTTAAAATACGCGATTCATGAATCGCGAATAATTTCAGTGATCCTCGATTCAGGGATATAGAAATCTTGTTTTTGTATTACACCGCTTCGATAGCGCTGAACTGGTTATGCCTCATGCGACACGCTGTAATGAAACTGGAAATAATATCAAATTATTTTTTCAGTGGCGGACATTGACGACCATTCCTTACTCTGCTCTGTTAATAATTTTATCGTGCAAACTTTTCCTCTGTTAATAAATTTGTCGAGCAAACTGACCACGCATTTTTTATATTTGCCAGTCGATCTACCCCTGGTTGCTTTCGATTAATGTAATGACCAGAAGATTTTCTCAACGATTATCAGTTTATCATCACTAATATGATCAAGAACAAAACCTTATTTGATCAAGCCGTTAAAACGCTCATAAACAAATCTGTGGATGAGATACTTTTTTCTCATAGCACTGACCATGAGGTAACCGGTATTTATGACAGGCCAGAAAAGGTCTTCGTAGTCGATAATGTCTAATACCACCAAGGTCATTTGCCTCATAATTATGAAAACTTGGATGTCTTCCTAATCATTCAACATGATAACGCAAAGCTTTCCCAAAGTCTCCTTTGACACACACAGACACACATTCATACATACATACCCATACTACCATATATATATATATATATATATATATATATATATATATATATATATATATATATATATATATATATATATATATATATATATATATATATATATATATATATACATACATATATATGCATATACATATATATATATGTATATACATACATATTTATATATATATATGCATAACACACACACACACACACACACACACACATATATATATATATATATATATATATATATATATATATATATATATATATATATATATATATATATATATATATATATAGATAGATAGATAGATAGATAGATAGATAGATAGATAGATAGATAGATATTCTCTACTACTTCTGAGGCTACTGAGACATACTTATGAATATGACTGGTTTCTAATCACAGATGTTCTTTCTTTCTTTTTCCGTTGTGACAATCATTAGCATATTTTGATGTGACCTAGTTTTATTTAACATATTACCGGTCCAAAGCTCTATATTGTTGCCACTGCATGGAAGACAAAGTTCAGAATTACGTGTGATGCTAATACGGAATTTTATGCAAGGTTTTGGTCCTAAACTTCCGTTTCGAACTCTTGCTGAATGATAGCCGCAATCCTCGTAATATCATGGCTTTGTACGTGTTGTTGTTGATCCAATCATCAGCAGTTTGAAACTATGTTTTGCTCGTGACATTATTATTATTCCCAAACTCTATTTCCTGAGATTATTATAGGTCCATATGGGTCTGGTAAACGACAATTGCTAATCAACATGATAATTAGATGGCTAGAATGGGATAAACTTTACTATGTGGCACCACCCGCATATGACCAACGTTGTTATAATGTTCTTAATGAATTCAATAAAAATACTATGTCTTCAGATTTATTTTTGGGTGATAAAAATGTTACTGACATCGATGATGCACAATCGGTCGAAGATCTTGATTGCGCTATCATCATTCTTGTGTTCTACGATGATGTTATCGTTGATAAAAAAAACAAATCAAGTCAGTCTATTCTCACGAGGTAAACATAAAATGGAGATGTCATTTATGTTACACAGCGGTATGCAAAATCCCTAAGGTCATCATAGATAACTAATTGTTTTGCTATCCATAACAGCGTTGTTACAGATATATTGCGATAAATTCATCAGACTTGGTGCCTCAGTGATACGACCATATATCAGATTAAAACTTCTTTGCACGTGTTCAGAAACCCCAACATTGAATCATTTCAATCAATATACACGATTCAATTACATTAGGACCCCCCAGAAGGTTCTGTTTCTAAAATATTTAAAAGGGCGATTCACTCCCAATATTTACTCACATTGTCATTTTCCTGATCTTCCTATGAAATTTATGTTCACGAACACTAACAAATAATGCAGTCTCAAATATTTTATCTGGTAAGCCCTACTCACCCCTCAGGCTTCCTGGTCTGGTATGACCTATTTTGTTATAAGCCTTATTTTCACGAAATAATGGATAGAATGTCCAATTTATTTATAAGCCTTATATTTATGAGAAAAGGTATCCTCTAGGTGTGTGTGTGTGTGTGTGTGTGTGTGTGTGTGTGAAGCTGCTTTATCTGATATTTTCTAAAAGGAAATCAGCAAATGTAGAAAATTTTACTTTTGTTCTGATTTAAGGGTTTATGGATGTTCGGTGAGATCTGAAGTTAAAGTGTAGGAAAATCCGTTTTGGGCACTTTATATACAATAAGAGATAAAGGCAGTAGAACGTATGGTGAACTAACTGGTGTTCAATTCGTACATACCAAGTAATCACCATGTACATATAATGTAAGAATAAACTTGCATAATGTAATTTTATCATTATATATATATATATATATATATATATATATATATATATATATATATATATATATATATATATATAATTTAATAATAGGCAGTGCGTTGTTGTTGTTGTTGATGACGATGATGTTGTTGTTGTGTATCTGTGGTATTATATTATTGTTTTATAACATATAGGGGATTTGTTACCTGCCAGACTAAATACGAATCGATTTATCTTATACTTTTAAGCATACACATCAATCATAGGCATAACCTCCTGTTCCAGAATAACACAGCCTCTTCAATCTGCCTTTGTACGTTGTTTGCATCAGAGCTTACCCGAGCTGAATAGAAATATGAATGCAGTAAGAGTTCAGCCTAATGCGAGGAGTTTGTATATCAATATGTAATGACATATTGTAACATTAACACAGGCGATAGTCAAACCGAGTTCTGTTTGGCAACAATAGTTTACCTTCTATTTATAGCTGGTATGTCAATGTATTTTAAAATATAAAAGCAGCGGGTAGCTCAATTAGTATTGCATTGTGTGGCTTATATAATCTGAAATTGCTCATGTGCAACATGTGCAATTCTCTATAGTTCCAGATGTAGAATCAGTCCTGTTTTCATTCAAGGTGTCCTTCATATCAGACATAGATATACTAGTTTAAAACGGAATATAATTTCTTTCATAATAGAAATGCGGTCTTTAATTTCCGTTTGAGTTACCTGTGCCCGCAGATTGGGTATATCCCATGTGACTAACGTAACCCACGTATTTATTAATAGTTTGCCTTGTCCAGTAAGTAGTTCAGTAGTTTTGGATCCACGTGATAAAACGTGAGTATTGACCTCTTTAATGTTTGTAATAACTTAAAGTTCTCTCGAGTATAAACTCTCTTTTTGCATGCTGAATGAAGGTTTATATAATACTAGTTGACTATATCTACCTGCTTTTCGCAATGTCTGTCCGGACTGGGGTTGATATACATTAATTACAACTGGACCAGAAACAGTTTTATACACAGAACATTTTAGACATAGTCGTAATGGAACACAATAATGAGTAGATCTTCTACGAGTACTAGTATTACTATTACTACCGATAACGATGATGGCGTCAATTATGCTAATGTTTCTGTGGTTCTAAGTGTATAACTATCACCTTTAAACGATGATGATGATGATGATGATGATGGTGGCGATGTTTATAATAAAACTAATTTTGGCATGAAAATAAAACATTAAATTTAGATGTGTTTGATAAGCTTTTACTTTCATGTTTTGTTCATTTAGTTTGGATTGTATCTGATAAATAGTGGCAAAAATGCTTTGTTATTTATGTCACCGTTGATGGCATTTATCGAGGAGATCTAGATAAATTCTAACAGGCGCAACAACGATATATTATGTACATCGTTTCTGGTGGATTTCCTCCTTCTCTTTAACTGCATAAGTGCCTAGTAATCCTCTTTATTTACGATGTCATAATCCGTCCTTGTGTTAATGGCTGTGTCACAGAGTGTGTCGGGCGTCTAGTGCAGTAGTGTAGTTTTAGTTAGTGTGGTTGCATCTTCTGCTTCAAGCTGCTGCCTCTGGCTAGCCTCTAACATCCTGTGGCGAAAAAGGGAGCCAAGTGCGTAAGCCACACACCCGCCATTACTTAGCCTGTCCGTCGCAAGACTCCTGCAGTGTGTCCTCGAGGCAACAAACGATAACTAGGCATCATTCGACCCCAAACTGAACTTGGTACCTTGAAGCAACAGTGGGGCCCAGAGGTGTGGCGTTAAGACCCACCGGTGTGTAGACACATTCTGACCTCACACCTACCACTGCTCCACATATGTGTTAAATTGAGCTACCGGCCTATCTTCCAAATAAAGCTTGATCCTTCCGACTGGGCTATTGAGATCATTGTCGACTCAACGCCAATGATGACGGACCAGCAGAGTACTGTGCAGCGCCAAGGCATTTACGAGGCACATTATAAATCATGGCAATGCACTGCAATCCACGGAGTCTCCAGCCGTAGCGATTCTTCATGTCACTGGGAACCAGCATTTACGACCGAGAGAGTGATATTGCCCCTTTGCAACGACTTTCCCACTTTAGGAGCTCTTCCGCGCAGGTTCTGTTGTGCAAAGCCTATCCCAGATTGTCTAACCACGTCATTCGGATGGAGAAGACCAGAATATCCAGAGAGCACTTATATGGTAAGCTCGATCAGGAAAAACCAAAATGAGGGCGCCAGAGGAAAGATAAAAATACAATTTTAGGTGTAAGGTGAAATGGTGCGGATTCCATCCTAGCGAGCTGGAAAACTCGTCCAAGGACAAGTCTACTTGACACACGCTCATCACATAGGCCATTCAAGTAGTGGAGGATGACCACCGTCAAAGACTCACAGGCATGAGAGATAAACTGCACACTGCAGCATCCCAGACAACCAAGTCTACAGATTTACCATGCCCAACCTGTAGCATCCAGTGTGCTTCCACTCTTGGGCTCAAGAGGCATATGCGTAGCCACGGTGGGTACACAAATAGGGTTTTCATCGGACACGATGGACAACTGAAGAAGAAAAATCCGACGTTGTCACGAATACCTTTTTGTATGACTGATGAAACATGCATTCAATGGATATATGACAGGAAGAATTGTTGCTGAGTTTGTATGCACAAGACGGACCATGAAGAGTCGACAGTGAATAAACCAAAAACAAGAGTATAAATAAAATAAGTTGATACGTTATTATTTTTAAAAAAATTCTTTCTTAAAATACGCGATTCATGAATCGCGAATAATTTCAGTGATCCTCGATTCAGGGATATAGAAATCTTGTTTTTGTATTACACCGCTTCGATAGCGCTGAACTGGTTATGCCTCATGCGACACGCTGTAATGAAACTGGAAATAATATCAAATTATTTTTTCAGTGGCGGACATTGACGACCATTCCTTACTCTGCTCTGTTAATAATTTTATCGTGCAAACTTTTCCTCTGTTAATAAATTTGTCGAGCAAACTGACCACGCATTTTTTATATTTGCCAGTCGATCTACCCCTGGTTGCTTTCGATTAATGTAATGACCAGAAGATTTTCTCAACGATTATCAGTTTATCATCACTAATATGATCAAGAACAAAACCTTATTTGATCAAGCCGTTAAAACGCTCATAAACAAATCTGTGGATGAGATACTTTTTTCTCATAGCACTGACCATGAGGTAACCGGTATTTATGACAGGCCAGAAAAGGTCTTCGTAGTCGATAATGTCTAATACCACCAAGGTCATTTGCCTCATAATTATGAAAACTTGGATGTCTTCCTAATCATTCAACATGATAACGCAAAGCTTTCCCAAAGTCTCCTTTGACACACACAGACACACATTCATACATACATACCCATACTACCATATATATATATATATATATATATATATATATATATATATATATATATATATATATATATATATATATATATATATATATATATTTATATACATACATATATATGCATATACATATATATATATGTATATACATACATATTTATATATATATATGCATAACACACACACACACACACACACACACACACACACACACACATATATATATATATATACATATATATATATATATATATATATATATATATATATATATATATATATAGATAGATAGATAGATAGATAGATAGATAGATAGATAGATATTCTCTACTACTTCTGAGGCTACTGAGACATACTTATGAATATGACTGGTTTCTAATCACAGATGTTCTTTCTTTCTTTTTCCGTTGTGACAATCATTAGCATATTTTGATGTGACCTAGTTTTATTTAACATATTACCGGTCCAAAGCTCTATATTGTTGCCACTGCATGGAAGACAAAGTTCAGAATTACGTGTGATGCTAATACAGAATTTTATGCAAGGTTTTGGTCCTAAACTTCCGTTTCGAACTCTTGCTGAATGATAGCCGCAATCCTCGTAATATCATGGCTTTGTACGTGTTGTTGTTGATCCAATCATCAGCAGTTTGAAACTATGTTTTGCTCGTGACATTATTATTATTCCCAAACTCTATTTCCTGAGATTATTATAGGTCCGTATGGGTCTGGTAAACGACAATTGCTAATCAACATGATAATTAGATGGCTAGAATGGGATAAACTTTACTATGTGTCACCACCCGCATATGACCAACGTTGTTATAATGTTCTTAATGAATTCAATAAAAATACTATGTCTTCAGATTTATTTTTGGGTGATAAAAATGTTATTGATATCGATGATGCACAATCGGTCGAAGATCTTGATTGCGCTATCAACATTCTTGTGTTCTACGATGATGTTATCGCTGATAAAAAAAACAAATCAAGCCAGTCTATTCTCACGAGGTAGAAATAAAAATAGAAATGTCATTTATGTTACACAGCGGTATGCAAAATCCCTAAGGTTATCATCGATATCTAATTGTTTAGTTATCCTTAACAGCGTTGATACACATACTTTGCAATATATTCATCAGACTTGGTGCCTCAGTGATACGACCATATATCAGATTAAAAACTTCTTTGCACATGTTCAGAAACCCCCACATTGAATAATTTCAGTACATTTTTACGATTCAATTACATTAGGACACCCCAGAAGGTTCGGTTTGTAAAATTGTTTAAAACGACGATTCACTCCTAATATTTACTCGCATTTTCATTTTACCGATCTTCCTATGAAATTTATTTTCATGAACCCTAACAAATAATGCAATCTCAAATATTTTATCTGGTAAGTCCTACCCACCCCTCAGGCTTCCTGGTCTTGTATGACCTATTTTGTTATAAGCCTTATTTTCATGAAATAATGGATCGAATGTCCAATTTATTTATAAGCCTTATGTTCATGAGAAAAGGTCTCCTCTATGTGTTTGTGTGTGTGTGGAGCTGTTCAGACCTTCCATTTGCTTTATCTGATATTTTTCAAAAGCGATTTCCTGGTTTATAGAGTCTAGTAAGAGCTCTTGTTAGTTGAAATACCTATTGCCATACAGATCAACGGAATGGAGGAAATGATCGGGCTCATAACGAAATCAGCAAATGTAGAAACGTTTACTTTTGTTCTGATTTAAGGGTTTATGGATGTTTGGTGAGATCTGAAGTTAAAGTGTAGGAACATCGGTTTAGGGCACTTTATATACAATAAGAGATAAATGCAGTAGAACGTGTGGTGAACTAACTGGTGTTCAATTCCTACATAACAAGTAATTACCATGTACATATATTGTAAGAATAAGCTTGCATAATGTAATTTTATTGTGTTGTATATATATATATATATATATATATATATATATATATATATATATATATATATATATATATATATATATATATATATAACGAATTTAATAATACGCAGTGAGTTGTTGTCGTGTGTGTGTGGTATTATATTCTTGTTTTATAACATATAGGAAATTTGTTTCCTGCCTAATTAAATACGAATCGATTTATCTTATACTGTTAAGCATATACATCAATCATAGGCATAACCTCCTGTTCCACAATAACACAGCCTCTTCAATCTGCCTTTGTACGTTGTTTGCATCAGAGCTTACCCGAGCTGAATAGAAATATGTATGAATAAGAGTTCAGCCTAATGCGAGGGGTTTGTATATCAATATGCAGGAATGCCTATTGTAGGGAAATAGTGTAACATTAACACAGGCGATAGTTAAACCGAGTTCTGTTTGGCAACAATAGTTTACCTTCTATTTATAGATGGGGTGTCAGTGTACTTCAAAATATAAAAGCAGCGGGTAGCTCAATTAGTATTGTATTGTTTGGCTTATATAATCGGAAATTGCTCACGTGCAACATGTCTCCATTCTCTGTAGTTCCAGATATAGAATCAGTCCTGTGTTCATGCCAGGTGTTCTTCATATCAGACACAGATATAATAGTTTAACACGGAATAAAATTTGTTTTATAAGAGAAGTGCGGTCTTTAATTTTCCGTTTGAGTTACCTGTGCCCGCAGATTGGGTATATCCCATGTCACTAACCTAACCTACGTATTTATTAATAGTTTGCCTTGTCCAGTATCCAGTTCAGTAGTTTTGGATCCACGTGATAAAACGTAAGTATTGACCTTTTTAATGTTTGTAATAACTTAAACTTCTCTCGAGTATAAACTCTCTTTTTGCATGCTGATTTAAGGTTTGCATAATGCTAGTTGACTATATCTACCTGCTTTTCGCAATGTCTGTCCGGACTGGGGTTGATATACATTAAATACAACTGGACCAGGACAAGTTTTATACACAGAACATTTTAGACATGGTCGTAATGGGACACAATAATGAGTAGATCTTCTACGAGTACTAGTATTACTACTACTACCGATAACGATGATGGCGTCATTTATGCTAATGTTTCTGTGGTTTTGAGTGTATAACTACCACCTTAAGATGATTATGGTGACGATATTTATAATAAAACTAATTGTTGCATGAGAATAAAACATTTAATTTAGATGTGTTTTACAAGTTTTTGCTTTCTTGTTTTGTTCATTTAGTTTGGGGTGTATCTGAGAAATAGTTGTAAAAATGCTTTGTTTTCCCTGCCCCCCCCCCCCCATAATGCACGTCGTTGTATCTAAAAATATGTCCATGTACACATCATGCATGTACACAACATGCATGTAGGTATCGAGTTCATTTAAGCAGGCTGTTCCAACTTCATGTATACCTGTGTAGCATACAATTCCAATCTACACAAATTCTTTCATCTCCCAGTACTAATCAAATGCATTTATTCCACCCTGGGTGGGGACATGGCGTCAAAAAATCTTTGACATCACGTTTTGGTTAAAACCCTGTGGTTAGTGGTGGTTCATCACTTATTTTTTAAAGCCCATAATCGATTCACTTTTTATATAGAATATAAATCATGATATTCCCCGCTTGCTTCACTTACCACACATGCCCCTAGGTGGCGCCACACGGTCAATACCATCATTGGGGCTACACTTTTTTTTCTGGAATTTTTAATTGCTTTTTTATCACGTCTTTTCCTTTAAACGCATCTTAGATTCACTTCATATGATTCAAGCTCACGTCCCTGCTTGAAGCCATTGGGTCAAACAAGACATGTTATCTCACTGTTTTGCCAGAACTCATTATGTACTTTCCACTGTATCGGCACTTATTCCCTTTCTTTCAGTACCGTTCAGGCTCCTCTTTTCCCTACTGGCCGGTGCCACGAGGTCATGTTACATACCGCAGTGTGTGTGTTTGTGTGTGTGTGTGTTGGATTTTTAACGTAGCCTTAACAAGTTTGAGTCATATCACTACGACGTCTGCAGTGTAACAGTTTATAGTGATGTCTAGCACTGGGCGTCATGCCGCAGACATGTGGCATGATGTCCTACCCAGTCACATTATTCCGACACCAGGCCGACCAGTCCTAACACTAAGCTCTTAATACTGACGCCAAGCGAGGCAGCTGTTAATACCATTTTTGCAAGTATTTGGTATGACTCAGCCGGAGACTGAAATCACGAACTCCCGCATCCGAGGCGGACGCTCTAACCCATGCCGTAGTGATATGTCGGCGGTTAAAGTGTTTGGGTGCAGTAGGTTTCCAATTACACTTCCCTAACTTCTCAAACAATACACGTCAGGTTTTGAAATATAACATCATGATACAAAGACCTCATGGATATCAATATTTCAGCCCCATGGGATGTGCCCCTTGATCAGCCCGTGAGGTCAAGAAATACATTTAGAACTATTTGTTGGTTAAAGCTGTAATATAGTCACCTATATTTCAATATCATGTCACATGTAAACGATTAACATGGTATTGGGAATTTAACACAGCACAAATATACCTTCCATCCAGGCCAGGTCCTAGGTTAAGGCGGGCGAGGCAACTGCCTTCGCCCACGCGCTTTCAGGAAATCGTGTCCACAATGCATGTTTTTTTTGCGTTCGACACCAATCATCGCTTTTTCTACCTTGTGCCCCGCATGCTACCTTGCGCCCCGCACATCCTAGGGCCTGGCCTGCCTCCTTCCCGTACCACTTTAATTATAGGTTACGTCCCTGGCTGTGGCCAGTGAATTTAAAATGTGGATACGTTTTCCCCGACCCAGTGGTCAACCTATTACGGGGTTTAAAAAAAGGATACGTTTTAAATTTGATCCCATCTCGTATGTTTATATATAATCAAATTCATTACAATGTTCTTAGTGTACTGATATTGTCCTGTAGGTAATGTCAAATGATGGAGCTTAAGTTCTAGAAAAGGGACATTTTGGGGTAAAGAGATTTGTCACTAACATTTATTAACCCCATGCCAAATTGTTTTAATAATCGAATTAAATATCGCCCCATACTTGCATTTCTCCCGACAGCTCGGTTATTCAACGGTTATCTCTAATTGGAACTATGGTTTAGGCCTTTGAATAGAGTCATATTGTTAAGAACTTATCAATTTCTGTCGCTTATTCTGTCTTTTTTCCTAAGGTACATTTCAATAGTTCTTTGTCCAATATACACAAAGTTTGAAATGTATGACGACATAGGTAATTTTTTTTTTTTTTTGCTACATATAGAATTTCTGCCATTGAAACATGCCTCTCTTTGGGGCTATTGCATGTAGTTATGCCCTTTGAAATGTGCATAACTCGTCTCATGAAGAATGACGTTTATTTCTTAAAATAGTTCTCATTGTTTTGCAACATTCTAGTTTAGTTATTTGTTTTTATTCAGGTCATGAGTACCATTTTAAATAATCTGGATTTGGCGACGTGTGTTTCGACAAAATTTTCACCAAAGCTTGTACTTGAAGCAGAAGATATACACGTAGCTATCAATGACGTTTCTATTCTAAGTGACGTCAGCGTTGTGGCTCACAGTGGAGAACTGTTGACCATCATGGGGCCTTCAGGTCAGGATGAACGATTTTATTATCAGGGAATTTTCATTCTTTATTCATACTAATGCTGTAATTATTGTATCCTAGCATATTGGAGTCTCTCTTCCTTCGTCACAGAAGAGACTAGATTCTTATTCAAAATCAAAAAGATGATAACATTTTCCAGTGCTCACACACTCTAACACCCACAGACTCAACAGCCTCTGTCCGCTTATAAAATGAATGTTACGACTAGTTGATTGTGTATGCAGCCAAGAGGTGTGCAGCAATTACAATCGCAATTGTCCATATATATATGGTCTGAGCAAACATTTTATTATATCGTAAACACAGTGAAACTCCTCTAGGGTTTCAACATTCTAACATACATACATTAAATGTGTTCACAAACTATTGTAGCTTCCAATATTTCTGGAATTTTACCCATAATCAGAAAACTTTTGACCGCGGCTGCATCTCGTTTACAGACATATTGCTCTGCAATTGTAATATGAAATTTATTACAAACCTACTCTATTCCAAACACCCTACACTACAACCCTCTATGTTACGAATCGCCATTCTAATTTGTCTTCAGTTATGTAACAGAAGCTGTTAAGTTTTCTCTCTATTCGTTCATATCAACAAAATTAAAACTAAACATGATCCAGAATTCGCGTTAAACTATGTTCATGAAAGAGTCCACAAAGAAACTTTTGAAGGGAAAAATCAATGAAAAATGTCGCAGTGGAGGAAGCTTTCTCAACGAATAGGTCACTGGGGGTTGGGGGTCACTAAATATACCCAGCATACAATGTAGTAATAGCTGGGTATGTATAACTATCACAGGGGGATATGTGATTTCAAACTATCATTTCGTTGCATAACATCCTCTCTCTCTCTCTCTCTCTCTCTCTCTCTCTCTCGTATATATCCATATGACTATGCCATTCTCTCCCGCAAAATATATATATATATATATATATATATATATATATATATATATATATATATATATATATATATATATATATATATATATATATATATATATATATATATATATATATATATATATTCCCGAGTGTGGTGTGTCTGTGTGCGTGTATGTATAATTATCCTAAATGTACTAATATCATTAGTGTTAATCGATACTTTTTATATATTACAATCTAGGCTGAAAATGTGTCTGATCTTTTCTGAAATAAACTTTAATGACTTTCAATCTTAGCCATTAATCATCTAGGCGAATACCTCACAATATACACCTAACCTATAATTTAGACAGATTAGTACTATTTACTTTTGAAGGGTCAGGGAAAACAACCTTGCTGAGCACCATCGCAGGCAGACGAAGCCCTCAATCTGGTTTTATTAAACTGAATGGCAAACTGATGGACAAACAATTGCGTCGAAGGCTTGGGTTCGTTCTCCAAGAGGACACATTTTTCGCCAGCCTTACTTTGAAGGAAACACTCTATGTAAGTTTTGTTACTAGTATTGTGTGTCTGTTTTGGGGGGGCATATAAGTGATCTTTCATTACATCGGTGTGACTCTCTTTGTCATTCCATGTCGACACTTTTGTCCACACAGGGATTGGACTAGAAAATTAGGAAATGACATACATACATACATACATACATACATACGTACGCCCCGTTTTTTCGGTAGCTTTCAAGTAGGCATCTCACGCCCTAGTTCAAAGTCCAAATAATTTTATCTTCTGTAATTTTGATTAGAAGGAAATTAGAATCCCAAAACTTGGAGGACGTTATTTACTCTGTTTTACGTTAACAACAGGCTACATTCTACTTCTACATATACCATATAATTGTCAAGTTTATACGCTTTCGTTTGCTTGATTCCTGTTTTAATCTTTAAATTGAGTTTTGGTTCAAATCATTTCGAAAATTTTGCTTAGGAGGTACGGAAAACTTTTTCTCATGTCCGTTTAAAAAATGTGTGATAAGGCCAATTTCCAGTTAAGTTATGATAGATAGCAAAACATTTGATTACTTTAGCTCTGCTAAAAAAAACCAGTGTCCAAATAGTTGCCAATCTTGTAATAATAATAATAATAATAATAAGATCATAGTAATACTTGTTAATTCGAAGATAAAGGAGCTCCTGGATTTGAAAACGAAACCTCTGCGGTTTGTTTCCCATAATGGTAGTTTTAGGATATTGTCTTTATGAGATGCAACGTGATAGAGCTGTGATGAGAATTATTCGATAAAGCCATTGAAAAGATGCAATACGGGGGTCACTCGAGGGATACAAATTTATAAAATAATATAAATGAGAAAAAAGACTGAGCTCATGGAAATAAGAAAGGATTGTAAACTTTATCAGCAATCCAGACCTTTTGTTTGGGGCGGGGATGGGGGTGGGGGGGTGGGGTGGGCTAGGGACCGAGAATGTGCATAGATTAGCAGACCGCTCCGGTGGCCTAGTGATTAGAACATCCGCATCTGATGTGGGAGTTCACGGGTTCTAACCCGGGCCGAGTCATACCAAAGCCTTATAACAATGGTACTTACAGCTACCTCACTAGGCGCTCAGCATTAAGAGGTTAGTTTTAGGACTGGTCGACTTGATGGCACGATAATGTGACTGGGTGGGACACCATAATACATGTGTGCTGCATAATGCCCCAGTCCTAGACATCACTATAAACTACCAGACTGCAGACATCGCAGCGATATGACTGAAAAATTGTTAAAGCTACATTAAAAATTCCAAATCACATACACACACACATACACACATACACCTTAGCATTTCTGCATATATTTCACTCCAGCTTGAAGGTCAAATACATTACAATACCCTGCGTATTTCCGTCCGTCGTTCCCTTCTCAAATCGTATCCCTGTCTCGGTGTAAATTTACGAAGCGCTGTAGCTGTGCTTCTTCTGTACTACTCACCCGAGAGAGGAATGTAATCATTGGAACCCGCTCATGAGGTCTATGGGATATAGTCAATGATAAATGTACCAAACTTCCAATGAGATTGACGGTTTCTAATACTGGTTTTCGTTTTCCAAACTCAGTACACGCTCTAGCCGCGCATCATATATTTCATGAGTTTTGTTTTTGAACATGAGGTCTTTGTCCGCTGTGTGAGTTATTTTTAGTGGAAGAGAGATGTTTGGATGTCTGGAATGTTTAGTAAAACGCGTGAGAAGTAGCTATAGAGAGCTAATTAAGTTGCATAAAAGTTGATATTATTATTATTATTATTATTATGATTATTATTATTATTATTATTATTATTATTGTAGTTTGCATCAATGATTCGTTTGCCTGAATCCATACCGAGAGCAGAAAAACTTCAACAAATCGACGACCTGGCAGACGTTCTGGATGTTAAGAAATGTTTGGATACAAGTAAGCTTTATAGACTTTAAAAACGTTTTATATTTTACGAAACGAAAATCTTTCAACTGTCGAACGAAAGCAAAAAATTATTCTCTGAATCAAGTTCAGAATTGAAGTTTGGAGAAAAAGGTGATATTTCCTGCTAATGGGAAAATGTTTCAAAAATCCAGAAAACATCAAAGTTTACGTTTACAATCTTTCGGTAATGTTTCTTTTCTGTCTCATTAAAATATTAATATATGTGGATTGACTCGGTTTAGATATTGCAAAACTGAATACAATAGAGGGAGGTGCTGAATTCCTAATTTCAAGTCACAAGTGCCTTTTTCCTTGCATGAATATTTTTCTTTCTTATAATTTCCACTTTAAATTAAGCTTTGAATCCTGTGCTGATTCATTTGACGGATTCGATTCAGGAATTGGAGACATGTTCATCCCAGGTCTGTCTGGAGGGGAGAAAAAGAGAGCTAGTATCATATGTGAGCTTCTGACCAATCCGGACATACTTCTTCTTGATGTAAGTATACAACACTTGTCCGGAATTAGTGAAGCCTTAAATTAGTATATTTACTGAAGACTTTGATACGTCGCCTTATGAAGCGTGGCAGATTAGAGGCTTTACTGCAGGAGGTACCAGTGATTTCAAGCAAATATCAAATAACCCGATATTGCGGCGCATGTGCACTTAGATCTGAAACCGCTTCTACAGGGCAATTATTATTTCAGCAAATACAGAAAACTGTTCTTAGAAAAAGGACTTACTGCTTTAAACCATTAAATTTTACCAAGGCATGGCATATAGTGGTGTCATTTCGAGCAGCAACAACAATCGGGATATAGATGAAAATTTCGTACCATCACAAGCAGCAGCAGAGGAGGTGAACATATCTTTTGCTGGAACGTCATGTTTGAAAAAATACGGCTTCCTACGAAAACGAACAAAATACGGTAAATAACGCCAAACTGAAGTGTCTAACCTATAGAGTTTCTCTATAATTGGGTTAGTTTATTTTGTTACTTTATCTTTGTCGTTCGTGTTTTTCTAAATTTGTATGTGCGTTCGTTTACCCGCCGGAAGTCTAATTGAGGTCGCATCTCCTCTGCTGCTATAAATGTGTGAGTATTAGATCAGCTCGAGGAAGATTAGAAGCAATTAGAACATATCTGCCTGTTCATGACACTCGCAAACAAAAAACTGCAAGAACGACAAGAAGCACAAGTTGAATATACAGAAGGTACAGAAAAAAATATTTAAACCTGTTACAAAGGTTACTGAAAGAGTCACATTCGCTACTGAAGGTCCTCTTCCAACCTTAAAAAAAATGCTGAGCAAACAGAAAGATAGCATGAAGAGCTAAACAAACAAAAAATATTTTACAAGGTATTTCAGATGAAGTACATGCTTCTCAGCCTAATAATGTAGATGATGCTCACTTTATCGACATATGTAAAGAAGTACTTGAAGATATTGATCAAGCTCGCATTAAAAAGGATGATGTATCAAAACAAGAAATGATTGATGCAGTTGGTAAATTTAGCGATGATAGTATGCTCTACATGAGGAATACTGAAGAGGTAGATTTATCTAAATTTGCTGTGCAAAGTTATCATGACCGAAACGAATTTTTATGACATGAGTACTCTAATAAATATGTAAATAGTAAAACCTGGCACGATTTGGTTTATAAAGTACGCTATAACACTGGTATGATCGATAGGAAAAAAAATTCAAGATATAATAATTTTATTGGTGGAGTAGATAACTATATTAGAAAGTTATAACGACAAGAATCACAACAACAATTAGCATTACAAGAGCAACCATCTCAAACAATAAGTGATGAAAAAGCTGAACAAAAAGGAGAACAGAAAAAAGAAGATAAACATGAGAGAGAACAAGAAAATGTATAGGAAAAAGACCCCGAATTTAAGAAAATTAGACAAGTGTGGGAAATACGTTCTTCGCCAGGTAAGAAAGATGTAGTAGAAACAACCGGAAGTGGTTTTGTTACACTAAGAACTTGTCCTGACAGTGTTCTTGAAGATGTTGACCGACTAAAATTCTGATCGGAGGATATCGCGTTGGGAAAAAATTCTCCAGACATTATTAATGAAATATCTGATATTTGTCGAATATTATTTACAGGAGGTGTTAGGATCGTAACATTTATAATTTTCTCATTAATGAAATTGTCGATGATTATTACAGCGACTGAAAACAATTAATTAATCAACATGTAATTTAAAAATGATTATACACAATGCTCAACGTGGGCCTGTAATATTAGGGTAGTAAACTCATAACTGCCATGCGAACAAAGAGATTTACGGTGATGGACTTGGTGATGTTGTTCAAGGATCATTTAGGAGAATAACACCAAAAGCAATACCGATTGCAAAACAATTAGGAATGAAAGCTATTGTGCTATTCGCGATAAAGGTATTGGTGCTGTTGGTAATGTTGCCGGTAAATCATTTTCAGCACTCAAAGAAAGATTTGCTCGATTAGCGCGAAGAAAACCACAGCCAGTAAAATTACCCAGTACTGAAGTTATGCCCGCAAATGTCAGTAAAATAGTAAAATTTTGCTGCAAATCAAAGACTAACAGAGTTTGCTAATATATCTCAGTCAGCAAAACAAAAAAAAACATAACTGCTAGTCTGATAGCAGAAATGGTCTTCGTGTTAGACGATAATAAATATAATAAAAATGTTCAAACGTGTATCCGTTCCAGCATTTGATATAGACACACCAATTCTTAATATACGCGATTATCGATATTATTCCAACGACGCATTCCAACCAAATCAGCGTGGCATAAGTGAGCTGCAAGTTCAGGATACAAGCATATATTTCTTACCAGCTGAAGCGTTTATTGAAGTAGAAGGAGAAATTATAAAAGCGGATGATACTGAATATGCAGCTGATGTTAAGAGTTGGTTTTGTTAATAATGGTATTATGGCGTTGTGTGACAGGGTTACGTATATTATCGACGGACGAAATATTGAAACAATTCAAAAAGACATTTGATGTTGCTACAACGATATTGGGTCTAGCAAGATACTCACATGATTATTGAAGATCAGCTGGTCCGTCAATGATGCTTGCCAAAGACACTTCTGACCACCCTGATAACTTACAGTATAATATAAGACGAACAAGGAACTTTGCCGACAATAATGACGCTTATGTGTGGCCGGTAGTTCATGGTATAAATACAGAAATTAACTTATCATTTGCTGCACGTAATTCAATCATAAAAGGTGATCGGAGAAGATTTGCATGCGCAATTCCACTATCACATAATTTTGGATTTTGTAGAAATGTCAGAAAAGTTATTTTGGGGGCAAAAAATACGATTGTTCTTGTGAGAAAAGCTACTGATGATAATGCACTCTGGCGTCCTGTCAGTGATGATGGTAAAGTACTAATAACAATACTTTCGTTGTGGATGCCAGTAATGACCCCATCGGTTGTTGAAGAAGAAAAAGTAATTACTTGTATGAATTCAGGTGGAAAGTCATTGTTATCATGGTTGACAATGTCAACAGATAGAGTTCAAAGTAACGTTATCGGTTTATTTACATGGCATATAGCATCACAGTAAGGAGTTTCTGCACCACGACATATATTTATTGTTTTACAAGATGCTACACGAGTAAATGCACAAACACATAGCCTTATGATATTTGATAAATGTAAAGTTACTGAATTTTCTTTAAAGATAAAGTACATCAATAACCATCTAAATATATAATGTTAAATTTTGATCTCATTCATGTAGCGCGTGCATATCATCGTTTAATTACGTTTATGGGACGTGATCAAAATATAGATACTGGTTTGAAAATATCACTGATGTTACAACAATGTAACCGATCTATTACTTGTCACTGGAACATATAGAATTATTCAAACAATCTGTCGTTGATATTTATTTTAAAGCTGGTGTAAACCCTGGTGGTGTTAATTATAGACCAATGGCAGTTATACTCATTGATAAAGCAATGATACTTGAAGGTGTTGGTGGATGAATGAGAGTTATTGATGCTTCACAAGAAAATATGTAACTAAATCGCTCACGATATTTATAATGTCATGTCATAATGTTAGCGTTACTCTGACTCCTGGTCAGATTATAAAGCTTCAATCAAATTCAGCAAAGGACTGCGGAATGCAAATATCACCAACACAAGATCAGATGACAGGTGGTCAGAGTAAACTATAATTGTCAGAACGTCAACTCAGGCATTTCAATAGCGTCAAACAATCAAAACCAGGGGTTAAACTTAATCTTCTGCTGGTGCGTTTTAGACTCAATTAAAACAGGCGGTATGTTTCCACTTCTTCCAGCTATACCAGAGTTAATAGTTGCTGAAACTCGAGCTGTTGCAAAAGCAGCCGCACTTGGTGCTGTTGGAACTGGTGCTGGGATGGCATTAAAAAAAGCAACCTGACAAGGATTTAAAAGAAAGGGAAGGGGTCTAAGATTACCAGGAACCCCTTATCGATACGGAAAGGGTCTGAGACTTCCATGAATACTTCGTTAATCTTTCCAATGTCAAATTTTGATTTACTTGATGCTGCTAAAAATTAAATATAACAAATTTTTTAGGTATTTTTATCGTGATCTATTACCGAAACAACCAAACAATTTTGAAACAGGCTTTATTAATCTCTATAATAGTTCTGGTCCTGGCACACATTGGGTGGCATACGCAATTGATCCATGTGGAGTTATTTTTTTTTTATTCGTATGGGTAGGCTCCACCAAAAGAATTTTTAAGTGACGTAAACACAATAAAAACTTAAGTCTGGTATTCAATATTACCAAACAATAGCCGATCCGCCAATATGTGGCCGTGAAGTAATTGCTGTACTCGAAGCTATATCTTTTTCGACATTACCACCTTATAAAGTCGTACACGACTATCCAAGTAGCCACAAATCGTATTAGACAGTAGATATTTACGGAAGATCTTCTCTGAGTAAGACTCAAGGCAAACCTTAGGGCGACTTATCTAAATATGCAACCCATAACGAGGTCAAGGATGAACTCGTTAATCGTTTTGCAAATGTAGACCAAACTGAAGTCTTGTTTTTCAGGATAAACAAGCACAATTAAAGACGAATAAAATCTCGTTGACATATATTATTCTGCGGGTTCCGGATGCAGCAGAAGATAACTTAGTGGTGTTTAATAAAAACGGTAAAATTAAGAAATCAGATGAATCAATTACACCAATCATGGGAGAAATTGCTGGACGTATCAGAAGAACTGGGGATATTATGTAGGACGTTCTCAATATGAGTAAAAATACGATTATTAATGTGAGGGAACCAATATTCAGATGATGACGTGATAACGAAACTTTATGTCGACAGCAACAACAACATGATTAGAACTGAGATTAAAGATCGTTTATCAACCACTGGTGATACAATGACTGGTTCTCTCAATATGACTAAGCAAAAAATTACTGGTCTTGGAGAACCAGAAGCAAACGATGACTCTGCAACGAAGAAATACGTTGATGTTGGCAACAATCCGATGATGAACTCGTTAATGGAAGTCAAAAATGGAACGACCACATTTAGATCTGAATACTCTAATCATGTACAATCGTTTATAATTTTCGCGAAAAAATAAACGGAATTGTTGATGATATCTTTGTAAAGCGAATATGTATATCACCGACAGTGTAGCAAATACAGCAGCGTCTTGACAAGCGTTATGGACACCACTCAATAAATCCATCAAACATCGCGCTGAGGTTACCGGGTTATACAGATTTTCAATACTCGGCACTACAACATATGCAATATCTACTACATTTTCACGGAAGTTTTCCACTAACTGGATCCTCTGGATGTAAGTAGTACTAGATCAGAACGACGAGGAAATATTCGTGGTGGAACCTGAAGAAAAGTGTAACCCGGTGTTGTATTATTGTTATCTTGAATTAGTTGCTAAACCACCACCTACTTAAAATGTAATGAGCTTCTCAATCAAAGTTCAAAGTTGTAGATATAATCAAGCACGTGAATGACAGAAAAAGCTAAAAGATATTCTTGACGAATATACAGTAAAAGTAAAAATAATATCGCAGAGGTATAGCTGCTGTTGACATAATTGCATATTCGGCGTCTGATGTTATTGCTGGAACCGGCGTATTATTATCAACAATAACAAAAATATCACCGGCGGTTGTAACAATTTGCGTTTCAGCTGCAACAATGATTGCCGGTATTCTTAATATCATCACAACAATATGCAAATGCATAAATGCAAAATTTCATGATTTTATAATAAAATGACATACAGCGACGATATCATGCTCCAAATTATCCTCGTTATTATCAACAAGCCTTAGTGATGGAAAAATAACATGATTTGAGTTCACGGAGATAATTAAAATTTATAAGGAAGTAATGATTTTGATAGAATCCAGGCCTGATTTAGAAAATCAGGATTTAATTAAGAATGTCAACTCCGAATAAGCTCCTTCAGCAGATAATCGTGAATGCAACTCGGTCAAAAATGTCAAGATCTCAGTGCGCTCAGCTAATCCAGAATTTAGTATTAACTTTCCAACAGCAATTCCAGCGAAAGAAAAAGCGCTAGCACAATTACGAGTATATTAGAGCTTGCCAAATATCAAATCAAAATGATTTGGTGGATTGCCAGCAAATATATTGGACTATCCTAATAACGATCTTAAAAGGAAAATCATTGAAACAATACAACATTTAAATGAAATTCTATCAGATCTTGAGTATGCTAACAAAATTATTATTGAATAAAAATGCTGGCAGTATTCTGTTAGAAAACGTGGGAAAATAATAAGCAATTATTTGCTAATCATTATAAAATAGCTGAAGCAGATTTACTCAGTTTTATATTACCAGGATTTAATACGGACGAACTAAAAATACGGGTCATTGAAATTATCAATGAACATTTTCCATAAATCGTTGAGTCATGGAGAACAATAATCCTATCATTAAATATTCTCAAACATAACAATGATCCAAACGGTGGCGCATACATAGTTCACCAGGAGCTGTTAATATAACTTCAACGATCACAGTTAATCTTCTATCTGATGCAAATGATAGCAGGTATCAAATAGATCTTGACAAATCTAGTCAGGCGCAGCAAGGATATATTTTATATAGATTTTTGCATCCTCAAGTACCTCCTGGATATTGGATCGTACTATAACCCATTAATACGGTCTTTTTGCGATGTCATAATCCTCTTATTCAATTATACTTTTCAAACTTACTGACAATCCGGACGGTGACTTTATTTACTAAATAAAATTTTGAATATCAATATCTACGTAAAATCTTAACGATTTCATGGGTATATTCGAAATTAACAACAATTAAAATAAGATGGGATAAATCAAAATTTTCTCATCGAAAAAATTCTATAATAAAAATTTCATAAACACATATTTGTAACACAATTTATTTCCTTTTCTGATTTTTCGTTAATTTGATGGGGTAAATATTACTAAAAAATGAAAATCTTAGATTTTATAATTTTGATGGGGCAAATATTACGAAAATAATAAAAAAAGACCCATCAAAATCAGAAAAAATAAAAAGTACATAATAATAATAAAATATAAAAATCTGAATCACTTGACAAAGTCAAGGATAAATATTATAATTTAAATAAATATTGACTTCCATTTTCGTCGATACTTTCACTTTCAAAATCTCTTTTACTACTTTGATTAACAACTTTGTCATTGGTATCTAACATAAAACGTTTTGAACTGTCTCACGAGCGAGTGACTAATTTTTTTCGTTTCTGATTCCTGGGCTAATTCTGATCTAATATTCTCAATCACGCTTGAGAGAGATACGAACTTTTAACTTCTGTATTTTTCACAGTAGCCAACGATTGGAACTTACATTGTTTCGTCTGCCTGATAAATATATATTCCACTAGTAGTGTATCTCTATTTTCAAAATTTACGTGCATCTAATAATTCAAAATCACTAAAAAATTATGGATGGAGCTGAATTTTGTATGCCGCCTTTTTTAATTTTTAATAAAAAATATCAATATACTCCTAATTCATTATATATATATATATATATATATATATATATATATATATATATATATATATATATATATATATACATATATATATATATATATATATATATATACATATATACATATATATATATATATATATATATATATATATATATATATTGTATCCCTCAATCAAGACGATATAATACAAATTTGTAATATAGCGCAAGCACAACCTCTAGATTCCTCAATAAATACTTCACTTACCTCTGTTCACTCCAGATTGCGCTTCCATACTGACTGAGAGGTAGCGATTCTGTGCCTTTTATAGTTCATGTACAGCAAATCTGGAATGACGTATTTCTGTTAGGGGACCTTCAACAATAACTTTCTACTACGCATTTGTGTTTGGAGATTTCCGAGACTAACTTAATCTAATTGTTTCTAGAATATTCTGGAATGACGGGGTGGAGTGTGGGGTGGGGGATTTCCAGAATAACTCGTTATTACGTATGTCTGTTTTGGGATTTCCAAAAGTAACTCAATCACGTGATTTTCTATACTATTTTGGAATGACGGTGTATTTCCAGAATTGCTCTGCGTGGACTATCAAAGACACATAATCGCTATCTCTGTCAGTCTGGAAGTGCATTCTGGAGTGAGCAGTGAAATATTTCTTAAAATATGTTGTGTTAGTTATCACGCAGATAGTTTTATGAATGGTATATATGTATAATTAGTCTACGATAACACAAAAAGATAAATAAATCGTTGAGGTCAATTACATAGTAACAAGCGAAATAACTACTTAATTACCATATTACTCATGGGACCCCGACTGACCGAGTGGTCAAAAGCGCTCTCCGTTACGGATCACTGCCATTTGACCTCTGTCTGCGTGGGTTCGAGTCTCGGATTCAGCCAATGTGGGTATGTGAGAAAGTTTGCCAATAGCTTCTCGTGGCTCGGCGGTTGTTTCCGGGATTTTCCCGGGTTCTTCCTCCACCATCAATACTGGCCGCCATGTATAGCCCATCGTGTGCTGGTAATGGTGTTAAACCCTACAACAACAACAACAACTATATTACTCTACCGGAGAGAGCTTAGATTGACGGAGTTATCTCTCTTCAACAATAATGGAAAGTTAGAGCAATTGATATACTTGTCGCACCAACGATAAAAGCATCAGATTGATCAAATAACAGCTCTATCATAGATATTTTGCGATTGGCGAATTTTCCATAATCATTATATAGTATATAATCATAGACGTTTCGCCATCGACGAAAGAAGCTTTAGGAATGAATGATAATCGTTCTATCATGACATTTATGCACAAAAAAATCATTACATACTTCACAACTGGCAAAAGTGCCCAAAATTGTTTTAATTATAATAGATAATTGTGTACTTCTGTCACTGACGATATTAGTTTCAGATTAATCAAATAACTGTTATATCATGATCATTTTGCGACTGAGGAATCTTCGATAATCATATATATATATATATATATATATATATATATATATATATATATATATATATATATATATATATATATATATATATATATATATATATAAGTTTCCTCACCAACGATAAAGACTTTGAAATAACAAAATAATAATAAAATAAAAAAACAGTTGTATGGTTGTTTATCCTATCATATTTTGTTTATCAAAGATACTGAACCATTTGTTGACACACCATATATGAAACCTTAATATCACCGAATATTCATTTGTTACCAAAATATCACCACTCTTTACGGATTGTATTGACGATACAGGTGGTTAAATTTGTATATAATTATTTACTGAATGACGACACAAAAAATTAAATAAATTGATAGTAATATAATTTTAATAACAACAAGCACGGTAACTACTTAATTACGCTACCGAAGAGAGTTTCGCTTGACAGAGTTAGCTCCTTTCAACAGTAATGAAAAGTTATCTTTTGTTTATAATTTTTTGAAAAAGGAGATTCTGTTACATTTTCTGCGACGCACTGAACCGAGGGCCTGGAAATATCAAAATATTTGCCAGCTTCGTTCATTGATTAAAATATCATTTCGTCCCTAGTCTCTATATTTACTGACACAACTGATCTTGCACACTTATCATTATAACCAACATTTCCACATTTAAAATTATGACTCTGTGTAATAGCTCGTAAATTATCTAAGGATTTAACTAGTTTTATAAGTTGATATGATCTATCACAAGACCGTCTTCGATTGATCCATGATAACATTCATATATGAACTTATGGCAGAAATACATATTATTTCCCCTGCGTTAAATCTGAGATAACCAGTAATAGTGACATTACCAACTGATGCTTTTAGTCGACAGTGCTGGATGATACCATCATGAGATGCCTCGTAATTCCTAATTTTAGGATGCTTTTCAAATTCTTTTTGTTACATTTAAATAATAATATTTGTCTAAATAATTATGTTGTCAATGTTATTTATTTTATCATAATATCTTTTCAGTTCTATGTGTTTTCAAACATGGTTTTGGTCCCCCTCTCCGTATACTTTGTACATAAATGATATCTGCAGACTTTGTAAAAGCAAGCTTTGTTACAGGGAGATGTAGAACCTATCATAAGCCATCTGCATTTATACTTTGTTTCAATCATATATATATATATATATATATATATATATATATATATATATATATATATATATATATATATATATATATATATATATATATATATATATATATATATTTGTCTTAATTATAATATGGACAAATTATAATTAGAGATCAAAATTAAGCCTAAATCTAAATTCGAGCTTGATAGAAGAACCCCTGACCCACGAATACGAGCATTTGATGATCCAACGGAAACTCTGGTTGAAGGTATTCGTAATGCTTAAGAAGAATTTCGTATAGATGGTGCAACTCATGTATGGTCACTTTCAAAATTAGACCCAACACCAATGATGTTGATACTACAATGAACGACAAATGATCGGCGACTATTATTAATTATCTCGTCAATAAAATACATTTGTTCAGAGTTAAGTTTATTAAGGAAGCAGACGATGTTTGGATTCTCAGTGACAAACGTGACCTCGTCCTTCATAATGAAACAATCGCCATATTAAGTAAAAATTCCAACCCAGGAATGTTGACTGACATTAACAAACTATATTATGAAAAAGCTTATCATGAAACTGGGGTTATTTATGGAATTTACCCACTAAAAGATAAACCCAGCGTTCATGATCTAAAAGCGATGAAATTTTTGTCCTTGACTTTGTCAAGGCTAAATTGTGTAGCCGAACGAGTAACGGAACATTTAACAAACGCGATACGTGGAAAGTGTTTAACGGATAAAAGACATAAAATAATAAACAAATGGGCTGAATCAGTCAAGGATAAAAGAGCTACAAAAAACGATGTTGCTTAATTAGGAAAGAAAATAAAATTTACAATATAAGAACAATAACAGGAGAGATTTTGTACGAATCAAATTATAAATCAAAAAGAGCTTCTATTGAAATTATTGATCATAATGCGCATGCGTGGACTAATACAGTAACAATATTTCACGAAACAGAATTGTTAAATTTTACCAAGGAGATATATTTTATTTTATTAACGAAATAAATAAGAATGATCCTGTATCCGTGTAGCTGATTCAAAGTTCAGATAATGAAAACTATGATCAGTTTGTACGGCCTAATGGATATATTTATCGTACAGATTCTCCCCATAAAGAAATGAAGAATCTTGCGTTGCAATATATCCATGAGGATGCTGGACGATTACTGAGAAATTGTTTTACCATTCCGTCAGTTGTTGCTCATTCCATGGACAGAAACATTCGTGGAAACCAACACGATTGGATTTCTTTGATTACATACAAAGCAGTTGTGTGGAGTACGGACACAGTGGATTATGGAATACTAGATACGATTATAGAGATGTTTTTTAGGTTGATATGGTTACATTTTATCCCGGAGGTTTTCTTGGTATGGGAGAGTGTTCTAAGTATTTTGAGCGATTTGGACGTGCAACGCACGAGATGACCAGAGTATCGATGAACGAACCATTAACATATTTTGATTTGACTGGATTCGTTAATATCGAGTCATTTAAGTTTGCTGAAAATCTTTATCCGATTTGTTATGTCTGGTTCGGCAAACACTTTTTAGAAGCAATATGGGCACCAACAGTATTATTACGATATATGATTGTTGTAAAAAATATTATTGTCAACAGTAAATGAAGCAATTATATCGTATCGTCTGCCGAAAGAAATTTGGTTTTCACAACAAAATAAATATTATGATGATGAAAATCCAGATATAACTGATTTTGAGAATAAAATAACAAAATATCTTGACCGAAAAATAATTGGTAAATTTACCCAAGGAGGATCATATGATCATAAACGACATTGCAAAAGACTGATTATGGATAATGCTGAACTAGATTTTATAATTGCTGATTAACTAATAGAAATAGGTTTGTAAGTCGAGAAACAATTTTGATGCCAAATGGAGCTAAATTAGGTACATTTGTGACTTATATTGATGGTGAGTCACCGCAGTGTACTCATTTAAGATCTTCAATCCTCGCGTACGTTTCGATAAATACATTATCGATGATAACTATAATTTTTGAGTTTGCTTTCAGAGTCACTACGGATTTGTTTTATATCAATTAAAAATTACAGGATTGCTAGAACAACTACATATCGGCACTTATGGATCATAGGCTCTGGAGAATAAAACCAGAAAATATACTTAATTCTTTTGAATCTTGGTAATCTTGCAAACCATTCGCGACATCTCTTATCTTTCTAAATTATTTCCTTCGCATATTGATATTCAAATAATCGCTCAGCAAGGGTTCGATTAAATCGTTCAACAATTGCATGATCACGTTGAAATGAGCTATGCCCTCGTCTGATTTTGACGTTATGTTTTTTCATCAGAGATGATACTGCACCAATAAATTCTTTGCCAGGATCAACCTGTATTAACCGTGGCCATCGCATGGGTCCTTGTTGGTAAATTTGTTCAAAACTAGATACAGCTTCAGTTACTGTTTTTGTTGATAACGGCTCTGCTTCGTTATATCTGCTTGCAACGTCAACGATAGTTAACGCGTATTTATACGTACGTGATTGACGTCTACCAATTTTAATAGTATCGTGTGGTAAAAAAAATATCTGCTTGATGAACTTCATTAGGAGTACTGACATCAATATGTGCATGCTGAATTGTTTTTGTTAGTGGCATATAAATTAGCCATACGTCGTGCTAACCAATTTTCAGCAATAGAACGTGTAACATTTGCTGCATCAGCGAGTTTGCTAATCGCTGCTTTACCCCTCCAATATCCTCTTGGGCTATAATAAATCCATTTTATTATTTTATAATAATCGGGTTATTAATTACCGGCTCCTAATACTAGTTTACCTTTCATCGCAGATCTTTTCAAACAATTAGCTAATGATTCTCTAAAAGATTTAATTTTTATGGAATTTAACGAGTGAATCAACTATGTCGTTGTTGCTGATCTGGCTTTTGATAATCTACATCATGAACTTATCATGCTTGATCAGTACCATTTATTGGATACTCTCCATGTGTTGGTTGATCTCGCTCGTCAAGTTGGATATCAAGTCGGGTTACAGGACCACAATAATTATATCGAGGAATATGTTTTTCTCCTGATTATTTAGCCCATGGAGTTCCTGGTAATTTTTCAAACGAAGCAGCGATAACACCGCCGATTTGTTTATCAGAAATAAATTTATATTTTGTGTGCCACATTTCACACACTAGCCTGTAAGTGCACGCTTTTTATTTTATTTTTTATTATTGTTGTTAATCCACTTGTGGGGATGGATGCTCTAACTCAAACACAATATACATCCATATTATTTATTATATTATATAACGTGAATGTCCTTGATTTCTCAGCGACACGAATGAAAGATCCATTAAAACATATTTCAGCATTACCGAATTCCATCAGAATGATAATAATAGGTCCATCTGGATCGGGTAAAACACAATCATTATTTGATTGGATAATGAGATGGCTCAAGTGGGATAAGTTGTATTTAGTAACTTCGACAGTTGATGATCAGATATGTTTCGATGTACTTAAAGATTTAATGAAAACGCACAATTGTTGGACGAGGACCGCAATGATATAAATTGTATCACCAGTGTTGATGAAGCCCCATTTGTATAATGACCTCGATGGATTTATTAATAATCTGTTAGTATATGACATCGTAATGCTGACAATCAAATCCAGCTTGAATATTTTCTCCAAGCAGACAAAAACAACACAAACGTGATTTATATTACACAGCGATATACACAAATACCTAAAGTGATCAGAGATAACGGCAATATTTTAATTGTGTTTAATTGAGTTGATACACGTACTCTGCGAAATATTCATCAGACTTGGTGTAGTGGATATATGGACGTGAGTAAGTTCAAAAACTTCTTTTCAAAAGTACAGTCTGCTCCACGCGGATTTATAATAATACATTTGCACGATCTTCGATCGCGATATCATATAGGTCTTGATGAAATCTTTGCTTGAGAGACTAATATAATAATGATTTAATTCCTCACACATTTAGAGCAACAGTGTAAGTGCGACCTTAATGAAACGTTCGGCGAGTAAACGAACGCACATACAAATTTACAAAAACACGAACGAAAAAGATAAATTAACAAAGTAAACTAACCCAATTAGAGAAACTCTCGGTAAGTTAGAGGCTTCGATTTTAAGTTATTGACCTCTTTTTTTTTTCTTTTTTTTTTCGTTTTCGTTGGAAAAGGTCTGTTCACCTTCTCTGCTCCTCAAGTGATACGAGATCTTTCAATATCAAGGTTATAAGAACACCAATAAGTCTCGGAAATTTGATTGCAATGCAAACTCTTGCCTAATTATGGAATCACGGAATTTAAAAGGAGTAAGGTGTATTCACATTTTTTTTTTTGTTTAATCAGTGCTATGATTCAAAGAGATGGTACAAGATTAACTGATATTATAAAATGCTCATAGTATGCTAGCAAGGTAATGAGAACGTTTGATGTGTACATGTTAGAGGGAAATTTGATTCAATTGAGCTTTGACCCGCATTTCTTGAGCTTAAGAACAGCGGTGCTCCGATTACCATCGGAATGAAATTGATAACAACAATACCTTGAATTTCATGCTAAAGGAAACCAACAATGTATCCAGATGTTTAAATCGAAACACGTGAAGCTCAGGGACGATTATTTGTATTTATTTTTAACTTCTTCGTATGGGCAAATAATTACTATTGATTAATGTGTAGTAGAGGAATAACGGTAGGAGAAAAGTAATGGGAATATATATATATATATATATATATATATATATATATATATATATATATATATATATATATATATATATATATATACAGAGAGAGAGAGAGAGAGAGAGAGAGAGTATATGTGTATGTCTGTACGAAAGTTAGGGAGTGTATCTGTTCTGAAGACAAAAAAACATGCTCCCACACATACACAGTACAAAAACTTTTGTGTGCACTCAAAATATTACTTTTCATTGCGCAAAGGAACCCACCTCGGGCCTCGACTCTAGCACAGCACTTACCCTGATGCAGCAACTGAGGAAACTGGCAGACGAAAAGAATAAGATCATCATCTTCAGCATCCATCAACCATCCAGTCAGATGTACCACATGTTTGACAAGCTTCTTCTTCTGGCTCATGGGAAGGTGAATGAAAACGTTTCACAATGTAATGGCGTTTGTAAATCACAATCATATTACAATAAAGGATATTTCATGTTTAACACGGACATAAAGATCGTGTTTGTGAAGATCTGAGGAGAGTAATGTTGGTTTTCTCTGAGTTTTGCACTCTAAGGCAAGACCGTTATCTGCATTGTGACGCACGTTCGAAACTTATCTCAATAATAGCAAGAAATAAAACTCGTAGGAAGCGTCTTGCGTCTGAAAGGCGTCAACGTTTCAGACAGTATATTGTAGTTCCCACTGTCGTAAATTCAAACTATTCCCCAAATGTCGCCCTCACCTCTTTCAACAATCAATGCCACTGCAAGATGAAATCTTCTACTTTCCTGCAGAAATTCCATACGTCGCGTTTACATTATTTTAGAAAGAATTCGCAAATTTCCGAAGCAAACGGAAACTATATAAATGTTAAGCCTTAAATTCACAGACTGGTAGCTGTCATTCATAATTTTATCATGTTTTTGGCCCAAAATGACTGGATAGAAGGACTGAACTAACAATTCAAAACGAGCCGACCAAGGAAACAAATGGTTTGTACAGGCTGTGTCACAGTCTAAAACGTCACCAGGGGAGCCTTTTGTTGCAGTTTGATATTTGACCAGTTGGAAAGTTCTACATTAGCAGGTACTTTAGAAATAAATGTTCTTGTCAATTTTCTTTTGGTCTCAGGTGGCGTTTTTCGGCAAGAGATCAGATGCATTGATGCATCTGGAGCACGTGGGCTTCCAATGTGAAATCCATTACAATCCTGCGGACTTCATTAGTAAGCACGTTGTTTTAAATATCTATTAGTTCTAACTGAAAAGGAAGAAAAAGTGAAAGTTAATTTGCTGCCTGTTGTAAAGTTTACGATCTTAAAAGTCGAGATACTCTACTAAAGTGTTTGTGTGTGTGTGTGTGTGTGTGTGTGTGCGCGCGCGCGCGCGCGTGTGTGTGTGTGTGTATTTTGCTGCGGAGGGATGCGCAGAAACCGAGGTTTAGTCTGGATTTTGTTTTCTCTGACTAAATGTGCTCCTTATCGAAATATGATTGGTTGGTTTGCCTACGCTACCACCTGGCGCATTTACTGAAAGCTGAATCTTGACAGCTGTTTTTATCTAGTAAAACCTTGTCTGGCTGTAATGGAAGTTGAATTGGATGCAACCTTGCACCATTAAATCAGCCTCTATGTGTAACCATTTTCACACCAGCTTAATTTTGATTGATCGAAAAGCTGCTTCATTAATCACATCTTATGTAGTACCAAACCGTCTTTTCTTACTAAGTCTACACGCTGGTTGTAAATTGTACGATCGGCACTTACGCTTTCCCTTTTCTGGCAATGTTTTATCCGTGTGTGTGCGTGTGTGTGTATATGGGTATGAGCGCGCACATGTGCCTCTTCGCAATTGTTACAAATTCATCATATACCTACACCAGAGGTTTAAGATACTGATCGACTGTCAAAGGTGCATAAGTAGTAGTAGCAGTAGTAGTAGTAGTAGTAGTGATGGTACACCCGCATTCAGCTACTGTCATAGCAACAAATAATACTGTAACTGCTACTTCTACTAGCGCGACGTCCTTTAGTTCTTCTGTTTCCCCAGGTCAACAATGCATACATAGATGCACTATTGCTAATAGCAGTGTGTGTGTGTGTGTGTGTGTGTGTGTGTGTGTGTAATCTGGATTTTTAATGTAGCTTTAACAATTTTTCAGTCGATATCTGCAGTGTAGCAGTTTATAGTGATGTCTAGCACTGGGGTATCATGCCGCAGACATGTAGCATCATGTCTCACCCAGTCATATTATCATGACACCAGGCCGACCAGTCCTAACACTAAACTCTTAATGCTAAGCGTCAAGCGAGGCAGCTGTTAGTACCATTTTTACCTGTCATTGGTAAGACTCGGCCGGGGATCGAACCCACGACCTTCCGCTAATAGTAGTAGTAGTAGTTGCTGTTGTAGTACCCCGCTCTCTTTGGATAGAAGGGGAGCATTATATAATCCAGCCCGTTTGTGCGAGCGATTGTTTTATTATCGCACAACGAATCCTATACTGTTCAGGATAGAGACTCCACCTTTTGGCATTTGATTCCGTGTAGTTTGTAAGTGTGCAAACGTGAACTAGAATATTGATACAGCCAGGTTGTTATACATATGTTTAAAATAAACAACTTACAAATTCTTTGATCGACCTGTCTATTAATTCATGTTTCTTAACACAGACCTAAGTGTTAAGGTACGTCAGAACGGACCCCTGGGTCATCACCTGGAGTCATTAAATTGCGCTGCTGAGTCATAACTTATAAACTATTTAGACTCCTTCCTTATAAACACATATGCTCGAATTGAGCAGGAAAAGAGAAACGTGAATCCGCAGCTAGCATTGCCCACACCCTAACGTACCTGTCACTATTCCCAATGACTTAGCTCTGATTCATATTTTGGAAACTGTTAAGATGCCCGCCTTATAAACTGAATGAACTTATTATATGCTCATAATTTTGTCTCCGTTAACTTTACATTATCCGAATCGTGCAATATTTTACGATATTGCACACCTTCATATTGCACTCACGTTTACGACACATGTGCCCAATAGTAGTATAGTGTATTAGGAACTACTTTGTAAAAAAATCGTGTACACTCATATAGCAGACGCTTTACGTTTTGGTTAATTAAATTTGTTTCTGAATGAACTAAAGCAGATGTTTCGTAGACTGCCACATACCAGCTGCATTGTAATGTTCAGCGTTAACCATTTTGATACAATGTTTCTGATTTAGGTGGCAATAGACGCCAAGGCAGGTCTTAAAATTGCTGTGGTGTCCATGCAAGTAACATGCAAGTTACAAGGTACAAACGTGGCTTCTTTAGCTGGTAATAAGAATTTAAAAAAATATACTTAGTATTGAATTCTGTATTTCCTCAAAACGTACTTTCGTAAGTATGCAAATCCCAATTACATGAGCTATGTCATCGGTTCTAAAACTTGATTACACATTTAGAAATTGTACTGTAATTTCTACTACTTTCCATTTGCAATAACATACTCCTTGCTACACTCAAAATCAAATGAACATAGTGTCTTTTTGACAATTACATCAGCGATGAGTTCATATTTATCCGAATTAATGAGTCCAACAATTCCATGATGGAACAGAAACAGGCATGCAGATGAGTCAAGACCCTGCTCCTTTGCTGCACAAATCAGATGTTACTTCATGTAGAATTGACACAGATAAATCCAGTCAATAATCACCAAATTTAGTAGAATCGACAAAAATACCAAAATATGTCCATTCCAGAACAAATGGAAAAGTTGTTGCAATACACTTTCATTGACAATGTGTCTCTAAATTTCAATGTTAAGCAGACCAAAATGACAGTGTCGAGCGCTTCCGCTCCGGTGGCTTAGTGGTTAGAGCGTCCGTCGTGGGTTCGATCCTCGGCCGAGTCATACCAAAGACTTACAAAAATGGTACTAACAGCTTCCTCGCTTGTCGCTCAGCATTAAGAGGTTATTGTTAGGACTGGTCGGCCTGGTGTCAGAATAATGTGACTGGTCGGGATATCATGCTACATGTCTGCGGCATGATGCCCCAGGGCTAGACATCACTATAAACTGCCACACTGCAGACATCGTATCAATATAACTGAAAACTTGTTAAAGCTACGTTAAAAATCCAAATCACACACTCACACGTGTCGAGCGCGAGACTAAGTTCAAATTTACCTGGGCGGTGTTATGTGTGCATTAATATTGTTGTCGTGTACGGATGAATCTCTGCTTGCGTACTTACATTAGAATACAGTACAAATTCGGTTACTTTTTCTTCTAGTGTATGTTTATTTATGCAGTTATGCCTTAGGTAAAATAACAAAATGAGCATATAATATAAAGGTTCTGCATTTGTATGAGAAAATGTGAACTCGTATTGTCGGATGAATATACTTCACTCCCAAGGTCGTGTGGTATATCTGTCTGAAAAGCTCGATCATATTTTCCCATACATATGTAGTAACCTATAATTACTGAGCAGAAAATATGAATACAATTATTCAACCGAAATTCGCTCCTTATGTCTATTTTTATGCACTGAAGGTTTTTCTCCAGAGGCAGATTTTGGAGGTTTAACGCCTATCGTGTGCTGAAAAATGGCGTTAAACCCCACAACAACAACAACCAGTTATATTGTTATTATTATCATTATTAGTAGTAGTAGTAATAGTAGTAGTGTTATATTATATTATTATAATTATTATTATTATTATTATTATTATTATTATTATTATTATTATTATTATTAGAAGCAGTAGTAGTATTAGTCATGCTATTGATATATTATTATTAGTAGTAGTAATAGTAGTAGCGATAGTAGTAGTAATAATAGTAGTAGTATTAGTATTAGCAGCTATTATTATTATTATTATTATTATTACTTAGTGGGAATATTGAAGTCGAATGAAGACGCTATCAGACTGTTGACAGATACTGCGAAGACAAGGTAAATTGTTTTCTTTATTTTCTTGTGTTTTTTTTAAAGTACACGAGACTATTTTTAAAAAGTTTTTTAGCAGTTATAGAACTTCAATGGAAAATGTATACAACTAGTGGTATATCATTAATACATTGTGCGTACTATACATATATTTTATTTATATCACATAAAACTACATATATTTGCCCTTTGAACGGAGTTAAGATATATTCCGGTAAACTGTACTGACCGCGTTAATGAACTCATCACATCCCTGCGAGATTGTCCGCAGCAAAATGGAGTGATATGCTTTTTCTTGGTTTTCATAATACATTTGCAAATTGAAAAGTTGTTTTCCTACCTTTTGAGTTTCTTCTTTTATTCACATTGATTAAATCAGCATAAGACACCTATTATTTAAACTTCCAAGATGCATTAATATGAAGAAAGTAGAGCACTACAAACATGTCAGTTACTTGTACTCACTGAACGCACAGGCATTCAGGTACTGGCGAATGGAAATTTGCGTGGAACAGAATCTAAGCGAAATGACTAGCTAGCAAGAGGTAATTAAAATATTTTAATATATTTACAGTTGCTCTAAGTCATTATTCTGTTTTAATTAACATTACTACCAACCATATGCATCTCTCTCTCTCTCTCTCTCTCTCTCTCTCTCTCTCTCTCCTTTTCCTTTCGACGGTTTTACTTAACTTTACCAACATTCATAGGTCCAGAGACATTGTCGTATGACACAAGCGAAATATCCTCAACGCTCTTATTTTCAATGATTTTGGACCGTATCTTTCCACGATGTTCCAGAGAGAGAGACAGAGAGAGGGGGCGCCTTTTTGAAATTTGCATATTTAATTAATAATAATCGATTTTAGATCATTATAATAGATTTAAGAAACAACAACAACAATAACAACAACAAGAAAGCATTAAATACGTTACAAAATATGTGCCTCCACATAGACAAATTTAACATTTAAGTGTCGACAAGCGATTGCATCTATGTATCAATTTAATTGATGAACATTGTAGACAGAGCCTAAGGAAAATGTAAACATACCATTACGACTGACCATATTATTGTAGGTTACTTGGGGCAAGTTCAGTTTTAAGGTTTTCGTCCAGCTCAAAATTGTTTTTCTCTCTCACTTCTGATTTCTGCGTGTGTTGCCATTTATGCATGATAGGGGTGAGGGGAACGGAAAAGGGAAAGGATCAGTACCTTCTTATGTCTTAAGTGAGCAATGAGGGGAAATTCATCATTGATATATAGACCTGCAGTTGACAGAATGTTCATATATTTGTATTATCGGTGGATCACAATTTGATATAACAATTATATATATATATATATATATATATATATATATATATATATATATATATATATATATATATATATATATATATATATATATATATATATAGATAGATAGATAGATAGATAACCGCTCCGTTGGCCAAGTGATGTGAGTTGTTATTTATTTGTCCCTATTTATTTGTCCATATTATTATTTATTTTCAACTCCATAAACTAGCTGTCCTTGCTGAAGAGGAAAATGAGCGATTTGCAAAGCTCGAGCATGTTAAATATAATCTTGCAATGTAATCACTGACAGCCAGTACTCATGCAAGCCGACTTCAGGGTTGATGAAAGTATTCGAATTAAAACCTGGCTACCTGATTAATACGTTTACAAGCGACAGGGTAGGACAACTGGGACAAAATTCAGGGAGCCCACAACGGTCAGGGGACCTACCTCCATAGAGAAGATTTGGATGGGATTCATAGTGGCCTGCTGAATCTTTTTTCCTAGGGAACATATACCCTGTCTGTGCCCCTGCATCAGGGCTTAGGTGAAGCACAGGGTTTACAGGTAAAAACACGAGGATTTTCTTGTCTTACCAATAATCTACAAATTAGCACATGCTAGAATGAAAATATTTTCAGAATTATGTTTGAAAACCATGGAAATACACGTACTTACAATACGTTGTTATCACATACACATGTATGTTGAGGAAGCCTGTGATTATCAAAGCATAAGATCTACAGAAATTAACTAGAAACAGGTTCCAATGGTTGTTATCGACGGGGGAGGATGTGGGAGATAGGCACCCAGTTCCCATGGAAATCCCCGAATGGCTTACGTCTGACAGAGCCTCTGACAACAAAATACAGCGCAGTCCTTCACGAGTGGCTTAACTAAGCCCGGTGGAACCTGTTTAATCTGACTTGAGAAGAGATGACAGGCTAGTGTCTGGAGCCTCAAAACCAGACGCTTCGGGCAGATGGAGCTCGATAACCTTGGGTGGTGGCCCATCAAAGAGAAGTTACACTCCGACTTAAACCTTCGCTGCCTTGCGACTATGTCCTCTTATGTGAAAGGGAGTAAACCCAACAGAAAATCCGAAGCCGGAGTCCCTAAGGCGAGTTGGAATTGCATTCAGTGTCATCGCAGCAACTCCTGCGACGTATCTGATGCCATGACGTATCGACTTGTCCTTTCCTTTGGACCCATCGTCTCTCTTCATACATGATTTCTACTAACAACCTCTATAAACAGCATAGAACACCCCGCCCCCTTTTTAGAACATTTTGAGAAAGAAAAAAAATCGTAAGAAACACCAGGCAAATGCAACAAGAAACCAGCGATGTAAAGCAACAGGGACCGTTCCCGAGCTCTCCTTCCCACTAATGACAGCCAACCATTCAACTGTAAGGGACCTTTATGGACCCACAGACTGAAGCCAAACTATCAGGGTTCCTTGAACCCATAACAATCTGGGGGAGGTGGCACCATTCCCTTCTCCAGGAACAACTAGCAGGCTGCGATGCAGTCAGAAAAAAGTGGCACAGCCACAATTGTGCGCACGCCACTATAATTAAACTCAACAAGCTGCGTGGAGATGGGGAATCAGCTGCATGGGCAACAGCTGATTCCCCATATCACCTTGCCCAGGCTTGCGCCTTGGAGAGAACATCCCAGCTTCACTTCACAGCGTCGACACAACATGGGAAGCAGTGGTTATAAGTGACCGCTTGATTGGCATAGAGTCAGACGCCAGGGTTTGCTTCCGACGGTGGGAGAGACCAAAAGGTCTCACTGGACAGCTTTCGTCCGCCTAAAGCTGGGCAGCCTCCAGCCAATAAGGTGACGTCCCGCCACAGTTCGCTTGCCTTGCTGGGTGCGTAGGGCTTAAGCTACGCGAGTACCTGATACGCGGACTGCAACTACTGCACAAAGAAATAGGAAGAAGAAGCAGCTTCAACCCACACCTGACTCAACCTTCAAGTGCAGCAATTGCAGCAAGGACTGCGACTCCCGTGTTGGATTCCATAGCTACAGCAGATGCTGCACAACCATCAACCGGGACATCTCTCATGTGCGCACTTCCATCGTCTCTCGAGACTAACGGATGCCAACCTCCCACCACACACACACACACACACACACACACACACACATATATATATATATATATATATATATATATATATATATATATATATATATATATATATATATATATATATATATGTTACCTAATTTCTAAAAATGTTTCAATCATATATTTTCACAGACATGACACATGTTGTTTAAATGGATTTGCTCCGAATCGTACAAGTGACAACGTAACCCAAGGTGTGGCTAATGAAGCGTTCAGTATGGAGGAGTCAGGTAAGCTCTATTTTTGATTTTCTTCTCCAAACATTTCGATGTATGTTTGTCCTCAAAACGCTTGAAGATACATGTCAGTGTACCTCTGCTGGTGTTTTGGGGAAAGTTTTGTACATTACGACAACGATATGGCCCATATTTATAAACGTAGACTCATTCACGCCAATAAGCGAAGAGAGCACAGGTTGTTTCGCATAAATACATAGCTGTTTTACCGGACTGCTATATTATAATTCGACCGTTGTTTTGACCGATGCTTTTAATTTCGTAAAGAAAATAGAAGTAAGATCTGAGTTCACATTTAACTCGCTAAATATAAGCATCTACACTGGTCATGGTCAAGGTCGTCATCAGAAAGTGGCAGTGTAATATGTTAAAATGGGCTGCGCTAGACAATATGTGTGTGCGTGTTTATTGTTTGTTTCGGTGAGGTACCGTAGCGGAGAAAAGCTGGTCCAATCAGAACGTTGCCGTTGAATTTTTAATGTCATATGTTCAGAATTTATATTTCACGTGTTGCATCAAATATACTTGTCCTTAAAGTTCCATTTTCAAGGTCAAGATTTTAGACTGTATCTGTTGAATTAAACAGTAGTGGTTGAAAATTATATTTTATATGCCAAGATTTTAGATTGTGTCGTTTGAATTACACGGCGGTTGCTGAAATTTCAATGTCATACCTCGATAATTCCTAATTTACGTACTGGTTCAAAGAGTTTATGTTGAAAGTTCCTTTTCATATGTTGAGTATTTAGATTTCGCCTATTGAATTACACAGCTCTGTCTGACAATTCAATGTTCAATGTCGAGTTTTTAGATTGTATCTTCTGAATTACACCAGTGTTGTTGAAATTTTAATTTGACATGCTAAATCAAATTGATTGTGCTAAAACTTCCATTTCGTCTGTTGATTTTTTTTAAATTTTATCTATTGAATTACACAGCGTTGGTTGGAAATTATATTGTGCTTGTCAGAATTGCTATTTTTAAATGGTGAAATGACGTGTTGGTGTTAATAATAACATTACACAATGTCCACTTTAACAATGAAAAAAAAAATAATAATATCGAGTATTAAGATACATCATTAGTGTATTCAATTATCAGGCGCCATTACATTTCATTCAATTACTGCTTGAAAGTTAAAATTCACAGGTCGGGAATTACTAAGAATTTCTTCGCTAGAGGTCGCTCTCGTGAACGGAACGCGTTATTTTTAAACAAGGAGGCTGCTTCTCGTTGCTGTGAAATTCAACAGATGGAATCTAATTACTCGCCATATGAAATGGAACTTTCATCACAAACAGTTACATTCAACGTGTGAATTAGGTGTTCTTAACATATACTATTGAAATTTCAACCACCGCTCTGTAATTCCAAATATACACTGTAAAACGTCGACATATGAAATCGAACTTTAAACCATCGGCGCCTCATATATTGCATTCTGTTAAATTATGTGTGCGTGCGATTTGGATTTTCAACGTAGCTTTAATTAAAAACCAGTCATATCGCTACGATGTTTGCAGTGTGGCATTTTTTTGTTGGACATCATGTCGTAGACTTGTAGCATGATGTCCCACCCATTCACATTATCCTGACACCAGGCCAACCAGTCCTAACACTGACCTCTTAAAGATGAGCACCTACATATTATTCTAAACTGCTACACTGCATATATCATAGCGATATGACTGAAACAGTTGTCAAAGCTACGTTAAAAATCGAAATCACACATTCATTCAAACACGTACATACACATTTTGCAACAAACTGTGTAATTTATTTTTCGTTGTTCTTACTATTGGATGGACATTTTATTTTTGATAATATTGTAACGTGTCAAGGGTTAAGGTCAAATAAAATGGAATAGATGGACAGCTCGTGCCTTTTTCAGTTGCTAGATCTCTCCAATTCATTGTAGTCTGAAGAAATGGTGTGTTCACCACAAAAGTTCTTATTTAGATGATACAAGTATAAAACAAAACAAATATAAATTGTCAACACAGCTTATTATACGACTTCCAGGCTTGTATGTGTTTTCTCACTAAATTCAGTGCTCAAAAGGGTTAAATATAATATTACTAATATGCGGAACAGATGTTGACAAAACATGTTGAAATGACAACAATAGTTGCAGTGGTAAATTGCGTGTGAACATCAGCATAAATGTTCCATTTGTCCTAATCCATATAATCTCTAACTCTGATAATCCCAATTACCAAACTAATCTTACACAGAAAAAAGTTAATAGTCCCCAAAATTTGTTCATATGACATGCTGAAGTGGTAATGATTGTGTGCATCCAATCAAAGTTCGGAACCAGACCCGGTTTGTGTTTATAGTAAAATGGTGAATATGGTTAGAGGCACAGTCTGGAACCTGATGTTAATAGTGTTTCGCGTTTTTTGGCTGAGACACAGTTGGTCTCACTGGACAGTTTATCTAGTGAATTTTCATCCGACAATAACCAATTACAGAAAAATGAGAATAAGTTTACACTGAAGATAAAAATAAAAACAAACTAATGATTTTTGTAGAAAGCATACATGTGAGATTTTGACTGCAGTAATCAGGTTAATTCCTGATGCAACTGGTGGTTTTTATACTGAACCAACACTGCCACCAACCCCTAAATTTTACATTCATTTTTGACAAGAAATAGCTATTTTGAATATTTTTCTGTGACAAGGCAGCTAAAAGAATCAGTATGTGCCTTATGCATGAATAAAGTTTACTAGTACTATAACAAATTAGCATACTTTTCATCACCCCTCAACCATCTAGATTTTTAGATATTTACCTCTGTAGCAGACACACATAAATACGTAAGCCAAGTCGACAGCTCATTTGCAGCCCAAGTTACGCATTTGATCTCCAATGCAAATCTGTGACAGGCAGTTACCAACAAGCCAACCTATTTCCAAGCCTAACTCAAAGTAAATCTAAACCACATTATATATTTAGCTTATGTTTGAATTTATAAATGCTAGGCTTGTGATAATTAGGTTCATGCCTTCTACCTTAAAAATTAGGGGGGTGTCAAAATACGAAACTATCCAGTGAGACCTGAGACACAGTTTGTCGTTCTGAGCGACACAGTCCAGAATCGGATGTCGATAGTGTGTCGCTTGAGTTGAATGCGACACTGTCGTATTGCAACAACAAAGTGTGTCGTTGCGTCGTGTACATTATTTCGACATCTAAGTCACACAGCACCTACAAAATGGATGGAAATATGTTCAAAATGATACATGAAATTTAGTAGGAAATTCGATAATGCCAATAATAAATTTCCAATGGATAACAAACGGTTGTGTTGATCATGATGACGACACAGTAACGGTGTCGTCAGCTAAATCCTTATATGAGAAATTTTATCGGACATAACGAGGAAATAAACGTTTATACAATTTCAGAGAAAAGATATAGTAGTCATTATGAGTAGTAAATTTAATGTGTTGGTAATAACTAGTCTACCTTGCTAATAATGCTTGAATTTATCAGTTGAGAGGACTAGGGACATTTGTTCTGTTTGATTGGGCTTGAGACCTTTACTGAAGTTCAGTAGAACCACAGGTGCCAAAACGGCGGATCTCACCCCTATTTATAGGTTTTGGGAATACACTCGGGAAATTCATGACAGTTTTCACGAATATGACTAAATATGGAAGAATTCGGAAAGATTAACCTGAGCGCCTCCTAGTGGAAAGCCGAGCGCCCAATACACACGGTAGTAAAAATTACGCCCGATTTTAAACGAAACAAATTTGTTTCAATTAGTTCACAATAAATTATACAAATATTCAACATTGATGATGATCAGATTCATCACGCCGCTGACGAAAAACTATGAACTTACACGAATATTACCATAATCCTGGAGACAAATGGATACAATTGCCTATTTCTTTCTCAAAATAGAAGGTAAGTGATATCAGTTTACAATCCTATCATGTACACACTGGGCTTCAAAACTCTTTACCCAGATAATAAATATTTAAACGAGTCATTTTTATATGATTTACAAATTGCATCAAATTACTTTTCCTTTGTGCAGGGGTTATATATATAAAAAACTGTTACCACATTTACATTTACTATTATTTGCATTGGAAACAGAGGTACATCTTTCCAACATGAAGGGAATGTTAACAATAACGGAGATCATACATTATCTCAAACATTAATGATATGTGCAAATACACTTTAAACGAATAAAGGTTGTTAACATAACTAAACAAACGTTAATCCCGTGACACGCATTTTTTTAATTAAATATTTCAACAACGAAATACCTCCTCTAAACACAGGACAACTTACAAACTATTATGTTCGGTCGATCAAAACTATATCCTCCGTTCTTAAGGATTTTATCAGCCTGATTCATGTTACAAAATATATAGTATTTATGATGACGCGGAAACACTTGAAAACCTCTTTCTATAGATTCGATTTATACGTCTATCGAAGAATGCCAACACATATCTGGACAAATGAAACCACTGCGTAAAGATAAATACTAGTAAAATTTTAAAACGTCACCTGTAATTTAAATGCTGTGCTTGCATAGTATAATATGCTGATTATCGACATTTTCTAGCTATGTTTTCTTCGCAAGGTAAATAAGGATTTTAAGAGAGAGAGAGAGAGAGAGAGAGAGAGAGAGAGAGAGAGAGAGAGAGAGATGATGATGTATCTAGACGGATTTTCAATGTTTTATTGTGGGCAATACCTAGATAAAATACATAATTTTTGCGTATCTGTAAGCCATGTTTCATACATGTAGGCAACCTGATAAGCTGATAAGTCAATGATTGCAGATCTCATATCAAAAGTTCTGAGAAATATTTAATATACTTTCTTCCAATTTACGCATTATCAGGTTACAACATGAAAAGATTATAGGAGTTTTAACTAATTCATTTACGATTTAATAAACCTTCTAAACATTACGCGAAATAATTAGCTATCTGAATAAGGACTGTTCTTTTGTAGGTTACAGCCAGAAACATAATAGCAAATATAAATAATAAAACAATATGCTTCTGCCAGTATGAAAACCTGAATCATCCATATATACATCGTCACATGCAAAACAAATTTAGCGACATTCGATATTTAAGGCCACGTGACTAAAGAATGGCACAGTGAACTTAGTCAGACGCTTTAAACAATGACTCAGCTTTACTCTTGTACGATAACATACAGTGAATCTGAAAACATATATCTTCTTTGGATTTTTCTGTTGAAACGGCTATCATACTTTACTATCACTCTATTGACTGAACTAATTTGAACGCGATCGAACAGTTCTTTGATGACCAAATAGAACTACACGTATGAAAATCGCATTTTTTGGAACCCATTCAAAAGGTATATCAGTCGTGTAAAACTCAGGTGAGTATATACGTCATTTTTTTTTCTTCAAATCATCACACTTTGTTTTGATGGCCGGATTTATGGAGGTAATCATTTGCACTCTGGAATACATGCTGTTTTACAGTCGGAAGGACCTCTAATACAATTTTTATACAATGTTTACAAACTTTTTAAAATTGTTCTGTAACTTTCATTTATAATAGAAATTAAAATTTTTGATGACACCTTAATAGTGACGCTTATCACTCATCGCCAGCCATATTGGTGACAATGACTTATTTTATGCTTTAGTGACTGCACTTTATAGCATTTGCACTTTGCATGTATTGTCATTAAACTTGATGGACATCTTTATTAGAGGAACACAACTTATTCTTAGCAAAACATATTAGTAAATCATATTGACTGATTTTCAAGGCTCAACTAGAAAAGGAGTGTTTAGATAATGTGACATCATTCCAATGATGATGATGATGATGATGATGATGACGACGACGATGATAATAATGATGTTGATGACGACGATGATGATGGTAGTGATGATGATGATGATGATTATCTTTCCCTCAGCAGATGTTGATTTGGATGATTACATCAAACCAAACCTTATTCACTTTTCTGTTTGGATAATGGTTTTGGTTGTATGAGTAGTTACATATATTTATATGACTTGTGTCATTTCTTAATTGATTTTGATAATTAACGAAATCATTATTTAGCACAGCAGTTTCATCCTTGTAATAATAAAAGCACGCATGATCAACCAGTTAATAAAATGGTTTATATTGAACTACCTGAGTACAGAAACAAATATTTTGTTTTCTTTTATTCAGGTACTAAAATTCAGATTGCCACAGGGGATTCCTGGGACCAGAGAACGGTAAAAGAAACATTGGAAGAAACAAAGAAATGGCCAACCTCGTTTTCTACACAGCTCCGTATGTTATCGTGGAGGACATTTAAAGTGTCTCGAGGGCGAATTCTAGATCTTTATCAATTACTACAATCAATGATACTGGCTGTTACTCTTGGCTTGGTGTTCTTTCAGATACCTCATACGACTGAGTCCATTCGAGATAGAATGGGATTGGTAAGCATACCGTTTGTTTGTTTTATACGTTTCCACACCAGGCCGACCATCCTGTATTTACGTTCCGTACTAACGCAAATGAGAAGAGCTTGCACCCTGAACTGCCGGCTGACTACAGGTCTGGATCTGTGCTGTTCACCTAAAATGGTACCATGAACATTGCTGAGGTTGAACTGCAGGCCCTTTCTGATTTGTGTTCATTGCTTGCAGCCTTTTACACTAAAAAGACGATGTCATACTATTCCTGCTAATGGAAAATGAGGTACTTGATCGTTGCTTGCGTGGATTTGTAGGCGTAAAGTGCGATTTTTGCAACTGCGGAGGAGATGTTCTTTTACTTTGCTAATCTTTTGGTTTTCTTTGTCTGTTCTAGGTATATGAGATATTTTCTCCTTGTAATGGTTTGTAATACATAAGTCATCGCGTAAAAAATAAACTTTGCATTAAAAGAATTAATGTGCACGATTAAAACAATCCTTCAAAACAAAAAGAAACGGAAAAGAAATCACAAAAAATTGGCCTGAAACCCTCGATGCGTATCTTCTCTGTACCTAACATGAATAATGTTTGCTCAGATTTTCTTCTAACTTTTAAGTGTCTCGCCTAAAAAAGCACTATTGTGATATGTTTAGACTTACACTCCCCAAAGAGTTATTGCACTCTTGTGTCTCTTCCGTCTATATGATTGTAAAAGTAAACTGCTGAAAACGACCACTGTTTCAAGTATGACTATCTGAATTTATGATTGACATTTACAAATCCCTGGAAATGATCAAAGCAAGAATACATTTTAAATAAGGAAAGGATTTTTTTTACTTGTAGGCTGTATAGGTATCATCAGATCCGTCTGTCCGTCCGTCCTTCTGACTTGCTCACAGTTTTATGAACGCAAATAGTCCTGCAGTCTTTGATGGATTGGTATGACACCTGGTAAATATTATGGCTATCGTATGGAGTGCGTAGATATATATAATAAAACAACTGTGAGAACTTATTCCCCCTTTTGACCTACAGCTGATAGCAGTGCAAAGATAAACATGTTAATCAAAACCGTCTGAAGATTCTCAGTTGATCGCGAAGACACATAATATAGTTTATGGTAATAATTTCAAGATGAACATATCATCAGTTAACTGTACACAATGATTTATTTCAGGAAAGTTATTGCCCTTGATTGCATGCAGCAGAGTACAGGTGTGACAAAGTCTTTCGAACAGATCGAGCCTCATATGTATCCACGTATCGCCAAGAAACTTGGTTAATGATATTGTTCATCATCTAAAGATGAACATTTTGACATCGCACTTTGATATAACGTTTAATGCTAAAGTTCTTTTCATTTTGAGAACATAACTAGTATTACTTTTTGAAGGAATGCTTTAAAACTTCGAACCGAATATAGTTACCGTATTATTATATGCATATGGACAAATCGCTGTATTCCAGGATTTTCGATTTGTTTAGAAATTTTGCCCATTTTGTGTTACAGCTAAATGTAGTTTATGGTATAATTTTGTTAAAGTAACTAGACTCACAGAATATAGTGGATCGAAATAACAGCTAATAATGGATATGAGCATTATCGTGAGATGATCCCATCCGTTAATTACTCTCCTCCTGCAATGATACAGTTATTGCCCGTGTTGTCATATAAACTTGCGTGATGTATAATACATTCTTGATTTGCGAACACATCTAGTCTCAAAATTTTAAATATATCGCGCGTGAAAGTGTATATTTCCAGTCATCGTCTGTAAATATACGTACAGGTAAATTATTGTCTTCCCGCAACACATATTAGAAGTATTGTCCATGTTGCCTTGGAGGTGAAGCAAGTGTATGACATAATCTTGTAATGGCAAACCGTCTCGCAGTTTTTTATTGATCGCTTTGACATTTGGTTCATAATATTGCCATCCTCTGAAGATACAGAACGCTCTGGTGTTTAGAGAGTCCACCTCGGGTACAGGAGGTCGCGGATTCAAACACAGGACGAGTCATACAAATAACTTCTAAAAATGGTAGTGCCAGCTGCCTTGCTAGCCAGCATCAAGAGGTTAGTGCTACGACTGGTCGGCCTGGAGTCAGGATAATGTAACTGGGTGGAATATGATGCTGCATGTTTGCAGCATGATGCATCAGTGCTAGACATCACTAAAAACTGTCACACTGCAGACATCGTAGCGGTATCACTGAAAAATAGTTATAGCTACGTTAAAATCCAAATTACACACACGCACTCACAACTCACAAGCGCTCGGACTCTCTCTCTCTCTGAAAATGCGCACATAGAAAACCACAGTGCTCCTTTACTTTTCTTAGAGTTATGGCTATTTAGACGAGAAGCCTGGAGTAGTGTATGGCTGAGTTCAGTCAATGCAGGCAGTTCCAGTTTTCCGTGGGTCAACTCAGTGCAACCAGTTCGACAGTTCTCGTTGGTTTTATCAATCCAACCAGTTCCACACTTATCATTTGTCTTGTCAATGCAACCAGTTCTTTAGTTTACATTGGTAATGTCAATGCAACTGGTTCCAAAGTTTTCATTGGTCTTGTCAATCCAACCAGTTCCACAATTTTCAATAGGTTATGGCAGTGCATCCAGTTCTAGTTTTCAGCTGCTCTGGTCAATGCAATCGGTTCCACAGTCTTTATTGGTCTTGTCAGTGCAACCAGTTCCACAGTTTTCAGTGGTCTTGTCAATTCAACCAGTTCCACAATTTTCAGTAGGTTATGTCAATGCAATCAGTTCTACAGTTTTCATTGATCTTGTCAAGGCATCCAGTTCCACAGTTTTATTGATCTTGTCAATCCAACCAGTTCTACAATTTTCAGTAGGTTATGGCAATGCAGCCAGGTCTACAGTTTTCAGCTGGTCTTGTCAGTGCAACCAATTCCACAGTTTTTTTTCATTGGTCTTGTCAGTGCAACCAGTTCAACAGTTTTCATTGGTCTTGTCAATGCAACCAGTCAACATGTTTTCAGCGGGTCTTGTCAATACACCAGTCTCAGTTTTCAGTGGACCTATGTCAATGTTATGGAGATCCTCTGGAAATGTGTTTATCAACAAATCTCGGTGATGTCTGAATGTTTGCCCGTTTTGTCGCGAGTCAGAATGCAATGTAAGAATGAGTCATTTGAACGCACATTGTCTTATCGATTTTTTACAGATCGCTATGAAACCTGTTGCTTATTACAAACCTCATTTAAGATCCGCATATTAAATTTGTTTTGCCCCAGCAATTCTTATTAGATTTGTTGTCATTTCCAACCTAGAGTAGTACGCATTATATGACAAAACTAATGAAACTGCCCTCGAAGGTTTCAGCGAGTTGATGTGAAAGACGATACGTATTAAGGTCCTTAGAAGAGAATATTCGTGCTGACCAATCATGATATTCGTACAAATTTCAGCTTTCTGATGCACTTTCTAGCAGAATCATCTCGATTGTTGTGGTAGGGATGTGATGCGGATAAGGGATACCTTTATTTCAGCAAATCGCTCATTATTCCTCTAATTTTAATTTTAATATTTTATTTCAGCTATATATCTGCGTGACGTATTGGACTTTTGCCCCAGCTATGGATGCTGTAACCTCGTGTAAGTGAGATTCTACTGACCTAAACAGAAACGAGTCTTCAATGTGATTATTTTCCTAATTGTTTCTGTTATTTCAGTTAAGCTCAGAATGCTTGGAGAGAGAAATTTATCATTCCAAACGTTATTCTTTCATTTTGGTTTAAAAGAAAAAGAGCTCTTTCGACTTTGCAGTTATAACAGAAACTGAAGTGGCTATAGGGATACCAACTGTCGACATGACTCCGAAAGAACCAATTTCGAGTTATGACTGGACTACCTTTAAAATATATATATAATATATATATATATATATATATATATATATATATATATATATATATATATATATATATATATATATATATATATATATATATATATATATATATATATATATGAGTTTGGAAAGTAATTAAATTGATATTTAGAATCAAAATACTCAGCAATCTATTTAAGAGATTTGAAAGTTTGAAATGCTCACAGCATAAAAACAAGAACAAAATTATACAGAATTTATTAAAATGATGTGAACCTACTGTATTTATTAATATAATTATAGTGCCATCTAAATTAAAGTTTGGTAATGGTTATTTCACAGATATAATTATATTTGTCCACTAAATGTTTTTATTTTTTGTACAACTATATTACTGTTACAATTTATATTGAAAGTATTCAAATTTTAGGTACTAACGGCTCTTATCGATGATATTGATATATATATATATATATATATATATATATATATATATATATATATATATATATATATATATATATATATATAGTAATATTTACATCTGTAAAAATATTGAAAAACTTATTCAGCATTTTATATTATATGCTATTATATGATGTTTGTTGTGGATGAGGAGCGTGGTCAGCGGAGGCATGCGTAAGCCAATAGAATTAAGTCGAACTTTTTTAATCTTGCAAAATTAAAATACAAGTAATTCATACAAACACATGTACAAGAATGTTAATTGTTTAGTATTATATCAGACAATTGTAAAATGTAGCAGCGAAAAAAAGTTTTATGTCAGAAGACCGTGAAATATAGTGCCCACGAAAATCTTAGGTTTATATTTCACTTTTTGCAACGATAGACCACTGATTTTGTTAATATGCATATAAACCATAAACGTTAACATAATCAAACTGTTTTACCTAAGATACTGTCACGATTCTAGTATGTTTATATATTTGCCAAGGTTAAACTCATACAGGAAATTTCCAACATTTTCATCTGCACCTTGTATCAATAGCAAAGTGTTTGTTCCAAATATTTCGTACATTTCATCAAAATAGTAATTTTGGTCACGTTACTTGCATTTATTTAAATGATTTTCTTATTGAAAGTTATATGATTCGAATGTGAACAATAATATATTCTGAGATCGTGATTAAAACTTTGTACGTCTAAATGGGAACCCAAGGATCTGTAATTGAAAGTATGTTCTATCAAACATACCTGATCTGTGTTGAGAATGATAAAGATTTACTGTTAATGGTTATGGATGTTGCACACATTTACAATGCATTAGCTATTGACACGAACCTTTAAGGGTACACGCAAATCGGTATCAATAAGCCAAGAATTACCATAAAACATGTTTTTTTTATTGGCTTTTTGTTTTATTTTCTTCGTATTATTTTATTTTATTCACTTACGCACATTTTGATAAATAATTGCATACGAGTAATGTGACTGTTTGCTTCTTCAACACATACACCTTGTTAATCAATCTAAATCCGCTAAAATTAAATCGTAGCACTAAAATACCGCAAAACAAATCAGCGTAACTCAAAGGTTTTTCATAAATTCAAAGAGGCCCCCTCGTAGCTTCCCTTGGATTGGTGGTTCTCGGTTTTTTTCCGGGTTCTTCTTCCATCCGTTGTACTAGCCTCTGTGTAATGTCTATGATGTGCTTACACATGGCATTAAACCCACAAAATAAAAGAATAGTAAAAGATAGAATTTTATTTTCCATTAAAGTTCCTCTGGAGAGAGGAGTGATTACGAAGGAGCTGGCAGCCAAGGCTTACAGAGTTTCTGCTTACTACGTAGCAAAAAGTTTAACAGAGTTTCCTTTGGTGCTTATACTTCCGGTTTTCTTTTACATCATTGCTTACTGGATGGCGGACCTCAACGGTGTTCCTCAATTCTTCACCAGTCTCTGTATTATGCTGCTGAACGCTCTCAAGGCCCAGGTAAGCTGATAAACAGTGTTAACTTTACGATAATGCTTAGACCTTTGCCCTCGATATCGCTGACCGCATGGGTCATACTTGTAAGGCTGACAATCTTGCTGTGGCGCATAGAAAGCGATCGATTTGGAAAAAAAGCAACTTTCTGAAATTTATGTTTGGTGATTCTTTTGTCTTTTGATTGGTATTTTATGGGGTATTTAACAATATTTGTGCAATAGGTTTAAACACTATTATATGTAATTTTCCCAAATTATATTAACCATTACATAGCAAAGGCAGCCGTTGGTAATTTTGTATAAGTCTTCGGAATGACTTGGCCGGGGTTCGAACCCGCGACATCATGCATCCAAGGCGAACTTTCTAACCACTAGGCCACGGAGTGGTCACATACGAATATAAATAATTACATCGTGCGTACTTCTTTTAAGTTTTGCTTATTGTAAAAGATCTTGAACAATAGGAGAGTTCAGGTTCATTTTAATTTGCTTATGACCCATTCTACTCACGTTATTGTTACATCTTTGATATCTGTCTTAATAAGCTGCGGTATCACTTGCACAAATGCCACATTGTACAATTAATACATATATATATATATATATATATATATATATATATATATATATATATATATATATATATATATATATATATATTACATAAAGTGTGTATGATTTAATATTTTTGGTATATCAGCATGTTGACGTATCACTTTATGTGATTCGGATTCGTCAAAATAAACGCATGAAAGTCTTGTGCAGTATTCTCTTTATAGAATGGGTGCCATCAAGGGAAAAAAAAATCTCTAACCCTCTTCGAGAAATTTTTGTTTCTCCAATTCCACTCAACATATTGGCGGCTATTGTTTTGATTGGTTGCCATAGGAAAGAGGGGAATAATGGTCACGCCTGCGTGAATATTGCCAACATTCCAGACCTGAGCTCGTTATACTATATCTAAACGCTCTCTCCAAGTACAATATGGATAAAATTCACAACTGAAGGTTTAATATTATTTTGTACAGTTGTCAGTCGCCTGGCCAAATGCATGCTCCTGTCAAACTCGAAGATGATTCATTTGCGCTTATTAAGTCAGATCCGTTTTTGAAAGAGGTTTAACTCAACGCCGCAGAACCGTTTTGCTATGGTTACTGTGGGATAGGCGTGGTCAATTATTTGGCAAGGACTGATTAGCAGCTTCGCATTTGCCATGGAGAGTACGAGTGGGAATGCTGCTAACATAACATGTAGCAGTATTTTCGTCAACATGATATCAATAAGATAAACACTCGCAGGTATTTATACGAAGCTCACTGCACTCGGACGCAGCAAATGTAAAGCAACCTACTTTGCAAAACACGAACACTTTGGCAAACCTTGCCATTACTAGTACTGTAGAACACACACACACACACACACACACACACACACACATGCGCGTGTACACATACACACACGATCAAACATACAAATATCACTTGAAGGATTAGGGGCACGTCCGTACCTGAAATTTGGCATTGGTGTCAAATCAGGTAACCAACTCTGCCTGCCTTATGGATCTGATGGTGAGTACTATGAACTGCGCAGACACAAATCAATACCAAACACAAGTACAGGCGATCGCAGTTTCTGATCCTGGCAAAATACAAAAGATAGAATCAACCAAAGGCAAATTTACCAATTAGATATATGCTGCCATATCTCATTGGTATAAGCATGCCTGCAGTTCCACAGTTAAAACAGCTGACGTACTCGAATTTTTAAGACCCCTCTTTGCGCTGTAGTCGCAATATTTACCTCCACTACCGTCGGTTGTTACTGCTACTGAAGCAACAATGAACAAAACAACTGAAAACCACAAAGACAATTTAAGCGTGAGACCAATATCCGAACACATAAAGGTGTAAGAAAAGCCGACATCCTTGCGATAGTCGTGCGGAGGATAAACATAACTTCTTTCCGCCTCTACTATCGCTACTAAAGCGACTGAGTATGTTCGCGCAAGAAATACCACGATCACAAATTCCCAAATGTAAATTTTAGAAACGTAGTTGTTAGTCTGAAAATCACGTGGCCAATATCCTCCCGACTAATACAAAAGGCAAAGACGCTCGGATGCTGCTGACAAATCTTATTCCTGGATTTGTAGCGGTGTTGAAAAATGTGGTCATGTTGGGCTTAAACCTGACATTGTCATCAGCGCTCATCTTGATATACCGCTGAGTCGCGACAAGGACGGATTCAAAACTACTACACCGTGGATTCATAGTGGTGCCCGCATAATCCTTATCCTTAAAGACGTCAGTGTCAGCAGCTCCACCAGCAATGAAATTGGCAGAGGCATCAAAAAGATTCCCGAAAGGCTGGAAAATACACCAATGCAGTATCGAATGGACTATCGAAAGATGGGCCAAGGTTGAGGTCCATCTCTGACCGTCTCATCGCTTCGTCGATCCTGTTAAATAGCAACATCAAACTGGGTCCCGCCAAGGTCAGTGATCAGTGTGTATTATTTTGACGACAGATGTTTTAAATGGGCAATCTAGTCGGCGCTTTCCGGGTTAATAATCACCAAGAAATGCCTCAAGAAAACCTTCAACACCTGGCAAACTCAACTTTGGTGATATTTAATTTCCCGTAAAAATGAGTAAATTCACACTGAAGAAACCTGAAACACTTAACCCATGAGTAGTGAAGGGGGACACTTTACGTACAATGGGAATTAGCATTAAAAACACCCTTGGGACACTTTACGTACAATGGAAATTTAACATGGAGAAAAATCGTGGGACACTTTACGTACAAGGGGAATTAACATGGGAATAAATCGTGGGATACTATACGTACAAGGGAATTTAACATGGGAATAAATTGTGGGATACTATACGTACAAGGGGAATTTAACAAGGGATTTTTTTTAAAAAAATTTTTTTAAAATTTAAATTTAAATTTAAATTTAAAAAAGGGGTAGGCAATTCAAAAGACTATCTCTTTTCGAGAAATATGGCTGGCCCTGAAAAGGGCCTTTGGGTTTTATGTTAATGTATTCATTAACATAAATGGCACCGCATTGGTCTTCTTCTTGTCCTTAGGCTGCGTCTTACTGTTGGTCCGTACATCAGCACTCTTTTCAGGCATCCTTGTCTTTCGACGTAGATCCTACGTATCCACAGGCTGGTGTTTGTCCTGTGGACAACGGTCCACTTCGATCGGACATACATGAGCAAGTCTGTCCGAAACATCATGGAAGACACAAGGGTGGATGACTCAACTGTAGTCCACATCTTGAAGCGACGAGAACAGGTGAATCAATGCATTGAACGGCGCTTATTTATAGGCGGAGGAAGGATTGAAACGGATTGAGTTCATTTACCAATCCGAATACGCGTTACAGAATTCAGTCAGCTCGCATCCAATCCGAAGAGAGCAGTCTGTGACGTCACGTAGTCAATATAGATTCGCTAGCGCTTGTGTGCAGTCAGTCTATGCGACAGTGATTCAACATGACGGAAACTCAGAAAACGGTCCATTGGGGTGCACCAGCAGGGGAGACTGCCCAAGGGAACTCGGACTTACTTTCAGAAGAGGTGAATTGGGATTTTGTGGATTTTCTCTCCTCGCAAGAATTTGTTCCGGAACCTTCGTTACTTTCTTCATTACCGCAAGTGGAGAATTTTAGACAGAGACAGAAAGAAGAATTGGAGAAATTTATACAACGACAAAAGGAAGCGGAACAGGCTTTTCTCCTACAGCAACAGCAACAAGAAGAAGAAGAAGAGGTAAGAAAAAAACAACAGCAAGAAGAAGTAGCAGCAAAGAAACAAGAGGGTGAAAATCAAACGGTCACGGTACTGTTGGACATTTTAGCGGAGTTAAGAAGTCTGAAACAAATGTATCAGACTTCTTTATCACGACCGAAGAGAATACGACCTTCCCGAGCCAAACACGTCAACCCTGTGACTAAGCCTACCGTACCACCCTTAGTGATTTCAACCCAATCATCATCATCATCAACATTACGCAGTCCAGAAGTAGGCCTTGGCCGTGGCAAAGGCTTAAGGCAGTTAAAATTGATTGCTTAAACTCACCCCTACACCATGAAGAAAAAAGGCCCTTTTCAGGGCCACCCACATTTCTCGAAAAGAAATACAATTTCAATTTGCCAATAACTCAAAAAAACTCACCCATGTTACCCTTATAGTACGTGTCTGTGTATGAGTGCGTGAGTGTAGCTTCTTATTTTAAAATCACAACTCAAAGACACTTACCTTATATCATTCATTTATTCTTTTCTCCATTTTTTACAATCCAATTCACAATTTATAACACAACACTTTAATAATAAGTTCATTGATTTCTTCTTTTCTCCTTGTTTAGTCTCTCTGTTTTTTGAATTTCTTCACCGTCACACTCTTTTCCTCTTCTTCCTCCTCGCTTTCTTCCCTTCTTCTTTTTTTCTCCTGTTTCTTTTTCTTCACCTGTCTTCTTTCTTCCTCAGAAGAATCCCTCTCTTCCTCTGAAGAATCCCTCTCTTCTTCTGAAGAATTCCTCTTTTCTTCTGACTCCTCTTGTTTCTTTTTTGGGCAATCTGGAGACCAATGTCCTTTTTCTTGACAATAATAACAGGTATCTTCACTTTTGTCTCTTTTAGTCCCTGTTTTTTTTCTTTTTTGACGGTCTGGACACTCTGAAGACCAATGCCCTTTCTTCTGACAGATATAGCAAGTATCTTGACTTTTATCTCTAAAGGAAGGAGAGTAGTCCGTAGGCTGGTCTGAAGAGAATTTTCTAATGACCCCTCGCAAAGCTCTGACGAAACGTTCCATCTGGTCAGTCTCTTCCATCGTTGTGCTCGGCTTGAGAGTGAAATGAATAGTGAAAGGACAAGACACACACCCTTTTATATACGCTGGTCTGCCAGGACTATAAAGTAGTTTATGGTGTTTGAACTTGAGTCATTTGACTTTTTGCTTTCAAGATGAAACGATCCCATTCATTCGAGAAGAAAGAAGAAGAAAGTAAGAGGCAGAAACGTGATCTATCGCCTCGTACCAGGGCTGAAATCTTGGCACAAATTCATGCCAGTGATTTTGAAGAGGACATGAGTGAACCAGAATCCAAACCCTCTAAACCAAGTTCACCACCCTTTGTCAACCCTGAAAAGTACTATTCCATTCGAGAGACGGAAAAGCGCTCCTCTAGAAAATTTAGAACCACGGCTTACAAATACACGGTGAAGTTTAAAGATTTCAAGTCCGAAGTACCGTTAGAGAAAGCAGAAGTGTTCATCACTGAGGTGTGGGATTCTTTGCTCACTGCACTCAAGCGACAATGTCAACCCAAAGAAGACGATCGTTTGAGACTTTCCATACAACACGACGGTTTGAAATCCCCTGTTTGGATCGAGTTTAGCACCCCTGCAGAATTAACTGCTTCCAAAGTCATGGACAAGATTCAACACGTACAACAATCTAATGATCAGTTTGACATCACCGATGGTAAAGCCACACTGGACATGACCCACGTCTCTCCTCCTCAAGGGACAGGACGCAAAAAGATGTTATTGGTGGACGACCTTCGCAACACCAAAAAGAGTCTCGTCCGAATTAACAACTCTCATGACCAGATGTGTTTAGCCCGTGCCATCGTGGTGGGACGAACCTATGCCGACAAGAACGACACGGTAGAATGGAAAAGAACCTGGAACACTATTCAACGTTCCCATCGAGCCAAGCAACTAAACGAAGCAGAACTCCTGTTGCAACAAGCTGGCCTGTCCAAAGACACACCCTGTGGCATTCCTGAGATGCAAAAATTGCAAGATGCCCTAGCTCCACGCTACACCTTGAAAGTGCACCCTCAAGAAGTGCGCGGACCTCTGTTGTTTCGAGGCCAAGACTTTAAGGACGGAAAATACATTCATCTTTATCATCACGATGAACATTTCGATACCATTACCAGTATCACCGGATTCCTGAAATACGGTTATTACTGTGAGAAATGTGACCATGGTTATAACAATCGAGAGCAACACAAGCATTGTGGATCGAAATGCACAGGATGTTTGGCCTCTTCACCCTGTCTGAGCGAAGAACCAGTGCCTTGTTCCACTTGTCTGCGCACGTTTGTCAGCCCTACCTGTTACCAACAACATCTGAAAACGCAAGGTTCACAGAAGAAATGCGCTTGTCAACTGCTGAGATTGTGCTCTACGTGTGAACAAGTCATACGTACCAATAATACCAAGGCACACGTATGTCGAGGAAAGAAAAAATGTCACATTTGTCACCACATCGTGGACTTGGAACACCAATGTTACGTGCAAAAATACCAACCCCCACCAGAGAAAGAGGACGGTCACAAGAAGAAAGGCAATTTCATCTTTTTCGATTTCGAATGCATGCAAGAAACTGGCATTCACATTCCTAATTTCTGCGTGGCTCATCGAGCGTGCGAGAAGTGCATTCAAGAACCTATCTTCAGTCATTGCCCTCACTGCAGCAAGATACCCGGAGGGCGTGAAAAAATCTTTCGGGGACCGAACACGTTAGCCGATTTTGCCCAATGGGCCTTAGACCCTGTCGACAAGACGTGGAGCCAAGAGGACATCGAACGTTACGGAGATTGTCATCGTCATGCCACGGTGATGGCTCACAATTTCTCCGGATACGATGGACAGTTTCTTCTCAGATATTATACGGAACAAGGCACCGAACGTCCTAAAGTCACTTTGAACGGAGCCAAAATCATTTTCATGCAAGTGGGACAAGTGCAGTTTAAAGATTCGATGAGCTATTTGGCCATGCCTTTGAGTCGAATGCCTAAAACGTTTGGAATGACAGAAATGGCTAAAGGGTACTTTCCACACTTTTTCAATACGGAAGCCAATCAACATGCCGTTCTACCCCATTTGCCTGAGGCTCACTATTACGACCCCGACAACATGCGTACCGAACAACGAGAAGATTTCTACGCTTGGTACCAGGCTCACGCCTCGGACCCTTTCGACTTTCAGGAAGAAATGCTAAAGTATTGTCGTTCCGACGTGGACATTTTACGGCGTTGCTGTGGAAAATTTCGAGAACTGTTCATGGAACACGGAGGGGTCGATCCTTTGAAAGAAGCTTGCACCATTGCCAAAGCGTGTTCCTTAGTGTATCGACAACGATTCATGCCTGAAAACACCGTGGCTGTCATCAGTCCTCAAACGACCCACTTTGTCAAACGTCAATACTCGGTCAAAGCCCTACGTTGGTTACATTACTTGTGCGACAAGGAAGACAAGTGGATTCAGCATGCCCGCAACGGAGGGGGCGAAAAGACCATCGGAACGTATTCGGTCGATGGCTGGGACTTAGAAAACCCCAAGATCGTGTACGAGTTTAACGGTTGCTTATTTCACGGATGTCCCGTCTGTTACCCTGACCGTGGCACTAAAAATCAGTTTTTGCAACGAACCATGGAAGACTTGTACCAGGACACTTGTCAGCGACGCCTAAAGTTAGAACAGCAAGGATACCAAGTGGTGGAAATGTGGGAACACGAGTACGATCACCGTATGAAAACCGATCCCGAGTTTAAACGCCTCGTGGAAAGTTACCAGTTCGTGGACCCGCTGAACCCGAGGGATAGTTTGTACGGAGGAAGGACCAATGCCACCTGTTTGCTGTACCAAGCCGACGAAGAGAAAGGAGAAGAAATCAAATACTTGGACGTGTGTTCGCTGTATCCCTACGTGTGCAAATATTGTCGCTTTCCTGTAGGGCACCCGCAATTGCTGACGGAACACATCGACCTGAAAAACATTCGACAATACGAAGGCTTGATCAAGTGCAAAGTTTTGCCTCCCACGAACCTATACCATCCCGTCTTACCTCACCATTGTCAAGGCAAACTGATGTTTCCCTTGTGCCGTACTTGTGCCGAAACGTGCAACCAAGACCAACCTTGCCATCACAGCCAGGAAGAACGGGCCTTGACGGGAACCTGGGTCAGCGTAGAATTGTTCAAAGCTCTGGACATGGGATACCAACTGTTAGAAGTGTACGAAATTTGCCACTTTCCCAAGACACAACAATACCGCAAGGGTGACCCCACGCAGAAAGGCATTTTCGCCGTCTACGTGGATGCCTTTTTGAAACTGAAGCAAGAAGCCAGCGGCTATCCTTCCTGGTGTCACACTCCCGAAGACCAAATACAATTCAAAGAGAAATACTACGAACAAGAAGGCATCACTTTAGACCACATCGAGAAAAACGAAGGCAGGCGATCGTTTGCCAAAGTGATGTTAAATTGCTTGTGGGGTAAAATGGCACAACGACCGTGTTTACCCAAGACGGAATATTTGACAGAACCTTCCCGCTACTTCCAGATGATTCACGACAAAACCAAATACATGAAACACGTGGACGTCGTTCGAGAGAATTTGATCTTGGTCAATTACGAAGAAGATCTGGACTTTGTACAAGACGACCCTTTTGGAAATGTCATCATTGCGGCTTACGTGACAGCCCATGCTCGCTTAAAATTGTACGAAGCTTTAGAACTGTTAGAAGAACGCGTCCTGTACTTTGACACGGACAGTTGCATTTACATTCATCACCCGATTCAACATCACCCTGACATCGAAGGAGACCGTTTAGGAGCCTGGACAGACGAGCATCCCGACGACAAGATTCTAAGTTTCGTCAGTGGCGGTCCCAAAAATTACGGCTACGAATACCGTGACAAACAAGGAGAAGTGCACACGACGTGCAAAGTGAAAGGACTGACTCTGAATTATCGTACCAGTCGAGTGGTCAACTTTGGGGTATTGAAAGAAGCCTTGCAATCGGGAGAGGATGGAAACTTTAAAGTGACCACCTACCAACCGAACAAGATTGTACGTTTACCCACTCACCACATCGTCAGTCGATCCTTGGAAAAAGTCTATCAAATCGTGTACCAGAAGCGAGTTCGACTTCCCAATCATTTTACCTTACCGTATGGACACGTTGGTATAAAACATTGGTTGTAAGAGGATAATTACCCACCAGAAAGATGACTTCGCCACAGCAAGAATCGAGTGAGAAACCCGATGAGAACTCCAAGTTCAAACCCTACCATTTTCCAGTCTTCTTACCTGACTATTGTGATTGTGCCCGTCGATTGGACACGTTTCAGAAATGGCCTACGGATAGGGAAGGATTACCTTCTTCGCATGTTTTAGCTAGAACAGGATTTGTCTACTTGGGACCTGAGTCAGGATTGGGATACGAGGTACAGTGTTTCGCTTGCGGACTGAAGTTACGAATGGATCTATGTATCTATAAAGATTCAGCTATTCTGGAACATACTCGATGGTCTCCGCACTGCCCTTACCTTTCTATGGCCTTTCCACTCATTACACTACGGTACAATGTTGACGGTACCTTAGAGACGGTACCTTCCGAAACAAGACATAAAAAACGTAAAAAAGGAAAGATGTACAAGCTGGAGACTGCATTGAGACTAGTATAAAAAGGGGGCTATGGTCAAGATCGATAGTTCATTGTGACTACCAAGACCGAGCGAACAAGATGAATACTTTGAAAAAGACTTCGTTCCAGTTTGGGGATTGTAAAAAAGCTGTATCTTTCTCTAGTGCGACTAATACTGGATGGATAAGACCCATGCATTGCGACGGAAAATGTCCGGAAGGAAACTGCGATTGTCCATGTGGTTACCATTGTAATTGCGTAACGGAGTTTGCAGACGAGTGCGATTGTGAGCCTTGCGATGGGACCGATGCTGTACGTTGTGACCTGAGCGATGCCGTAAAGCATCATGGGAACTTTAGTGCCCCTACCCCTGTCATGGAAAGTGATGCTGTGCGTGTCAAACCTGTGGGATGCGAAAGCGATGCTGCTCGTCCTCTTGGACATTTTACTGGGTTTCGTTTTAAAGGGGAATGTCGACCTTCACGTTTACCTCCCTACGGATGTCATCCAGCCCTGAGCAAACTCCTACCCATTTCACTCAACCCTCATCGAAACGAACCTGTGAAAAACGAATATTCGTTTCCTGTGCGTTCGTCGGAATACTGCGACTTTGAAAATCGTCTTCAATCGTTCAAAGGAAAATGGCCAAAGTATCTGGGAGGACCGACCCCCGAAGAATTAGCCAGAGCCGGATTTTTCTACTTGGGCGAAGGAGATAAAGTCAAGTGCTTCAGTTGCGGTGTGTCACTTCACCACTGGGAACCGCAAGATTCGGCCTACGTAGAACATGCTCGATGGTCACCGAATTGTCATTACTTACCTTTAGTGGGACCGAGACATTGAAGTAACTTCTTACCATAATCATCTGTTCATGGATACTTTACAAGAGAACATTTGTGCTTTGCCTGTGGAGTTGAGAGAACGCATTTACCGAGAGCTGGTCAAAATACAAGTGAAACGTAAAGAACAATTGCATCCGATACGTCACCGGTGTTTGAACCACTGGTACCTGAAGGCTATACAAGGACTGATTCAATTGAAAGTGTTCCATTGGACAGACATTGATCAACGACCTCCTGGTTATAAAAAGGAATGGTTTGGTATTGACGATTGTAGTTACTACATTGTAAACGTATTGCATCGAATTCCAGAGGAAGAGTTAACGAATTACCAACATCTTTCACACAATGTCAACTTGGTGAAAGAGGAAACTTCTGAACGAATTGTAATGTGTAGATTAGTGACTCAACGATTTAAATTCGACACTGAAGTGAAACCATGTTTGTGCAAAGAGTACATTTCTTGTGTCAGACCAAAGAGGATTTAGTATGACCTATTCATGGATACTTTACAAGAGAACATTCGTGCTTTGCCTGTGGAGTTGAGAGAACGCATTTACCGAGAGCTGGTCAAAATACAAGTGAAACGTAAAGAACAATTGCATCCGATACGTCACCAGATCTTTAACCACTGGTACCTGAATGGTATAAGAGAACTGATTCGTCAGAAATTCTTTCAATGGTCAGACATTGTTCAACACTTTGAGGTCGCTAATGATCGACATGTTCATGATTATGGTTACTTCGAGATTCACCTAGTGCAATGCATTGAGGAAGACAAGTTAAAGGATTACCAACATATTTTACGTGGAATCTACTTAGAGGAAGAGGAAACACCTAAACGAACTCTGACGTTTCGGTTACAGTATGCAAGATTTAGATTCCCTACTGGAGAACGAAGATCTCTGGCTAGAAAGTACGTCTATTGCATCCGAAAAAAAGAGAATATAAAAACAGGCTGCCATGCCACGGTTTATGTCACATGTCATCCAACAGATTCCGTGGAAGGAACTCAATGACCATATTCAAATCGTGGATCATTACCATCAATTATTACAAGAACTGTATCCATTCAATTTTGGACGACAAGTGGTGTGTGTCTTAGTGACTTGTTTTCTGGGATTTCGTTTACCAGCCGATTCCTTGTGGACTCTTTACGATCAGTACTTACCACCTCCATGGCCTTAAATGGTCACGAAAAACTCGTTTTGTTCAAAGCCTTGCGTTTTCATCTGGATACTTCTCGACCTCAACAGGAAAAAAAGATTCGTCAACTTTTAGCGACCCAAGACGTGTATGACGATGTGTGTGTAGCTTGTGACTTACACCCTCATTGGACAGATGTTCGTGATTGGAAAAAGGGGGGTTTTGAGGCTTGGACCCAAGAAGTGGCCCAGTATGCACAAGAGTTGTTCAAGGAAAAAAGTTACTTTTCAACCCGTGTTAGTGACGGTGCCAGAAGAACCCGTCACCGAGAACAACCACTCGCTTCAGGACAGGACTGTCATGGACATGCCTGAAAGGTCATTCCGGGAGGACACTTGTGTGACAATACCTCATGTAGAAACTGTAAGAACATTACACACTGTCCCTAGGACATCTTGGTTAACCAAAACATGTTGTACAGACACTTGTTTATATTTCACTTTGATCGCTTTGCTGTGTTTTATATTCCTGTACATCACTATTTGGGTTGTATGTATTTTTCTCTTTCGTGTTCATATTTGAAACATTCAATAAACGTGTTCTGAAAAAGTATATAAACTCTTGTCTTGTTTGTTTTTTCGTGTCACAAGTGACATTTCTCATACCATGGCTACCTCTGCTGTCTCTGCTCCCTCTTCCTCTACTGTCAAAGTCATCGACGAACACTTAGATCGTGCCAGTTGGGAGGCTTTGTATCTTCGCCATCCCTTTAACATGCTCATTGCTGGACCTAGCGGTTCAGGCAAAACCGAATTCGTCAAACGTTTGATCGAACATAAACATCGTTTGATCGATCGGCCCCCTCAACGGATCGTGTGGTGTTACAAAGAGTGGCAATCGGCGTACAGCCTCTTGCGAGAAAGTCAAGGCGATTCCATCGTGTTTGTGGAAGGCATTCCTAAAGAAGACGATGGCATCGTCTCTGACTCCCGTCTAACCCATTTGGTCATTTTCGACGACATGTTAGGAGAAGACGAAGAAGAAATTAAATTGTGGTTTACGCGCAAAGGGCATCACCGTAATGCCAGTGTCGTTTACATCACCCAAAATTTGTTTCAACAAAGTAAAGCCCATCGCACCATCAGTCTCAATGCGCATTACGTGGTCTTGTTTAAAAGCCCTCGAGATAAATCGCAAGTGCAAGTCTTAGCCAAACAGTTAGGAACGCCTTGGCTGACTCAGGCGTACGACGATGCCACTCAAACGCCACACGCCTATTTGCTCGTCGATTTGAAACCTACGACCCCCGAGGATTTGCGATTTCGTACCCACTTGTTTCACAACTGGTGCCAAGACGGAGGGCCTGTCCTGTACACGTCTCCGTCCTCGACTTCATTTCACTCCCCATGAAAAAAATCTATAAAAACCTCAGACCCTTTTTCGTCTGTCTCACACAGTGTGAACATGACGTCCCTTCAGTCTCATCTTCCCGTCAAATTGATTCGTGCCTTGTATGGCATCAGTCGAGAAAAAGATCCACAAACACGAGCCCGTGTCTTAGAAGCTAGTCTCAAAGAAGTCTTACGATGGTTCACGGTGACGGCACGTCAATTACTCCAAGGAATCATTCAGATTCCTCATCAAACCCAACGCTTTTTCGATCGAAACAAAGTCGCTTTGGTCCAACTGGCCGATCCCCGCATCGACACTCAAACCAAAAAACAAATCATTTTGAAACCTGGAGGGAGCGGTACTCTAGGAGGGGTCATCATTCGCTCACTCTTAAGATGGGATCCTAATGCCCCCAAAGTTATCCCCAAGACAAAAGTCCAACGAAGCCCCAAGAAGAAAAAGAAAAAGACCAAGTCCCCAAGAAGAACTTCTCCAGTGGCGGGACCCTCCTCTTACCAGACACCACCACCATCACCCCGGAAAAAGAAAAGAAGCCCCCAGAAAAAGAAACAGAGAAAAAGTCCTCAAAAAAAGAAAAGTCCACAGAAGAAAACTAGTCGCAAGAGAGGCACTTCGGCCAGGACGCAACCTTACACTCGCAAACCACGACCTGCCACAACGTCTCCGGCAGCCTCACGTTTGTCCACTTCTCCGTTGATGTCACCAGGAACTGAAGAGTACTTGGAGACGTTGATCACACCAAGAACTTCTCCGTTGATGACCCCCAAAAGAACTTCCCCAGTGGCAGGACCTTCCCATTTAGCGGCAGTGGCTGCTGCTCACAAAGTACCTTCTCCCAAAATCAAAGTTCAAGAAAGATCGGGCATGTTACAAAGTTTACTGGATTTGTCCAAGCAAGAACTGGCTCGATTTAGTCCGTTACGTACCCCTGCACGACGTGTCATGCCTGTCCTCAAACTGATAAAACGTAAAGACAATCAGTGGCGACGCGTTCCAGTATAAAAAGGCCTGTGACCGAGTAGGGTATCAGTGTTTTTAGGTGCTCCTAAAGACTCAAAGATGTCACCCTCCAGAAAACCCCAAGGAAAGAAAAGGAAAGGACTGCCACCACGTTTAGCCAAACATGGGGACCTGTTATCTGTCCTGTCCAAAGCTTCTCCACCCCTACGAAAAAAACTCATTCAAACGGCCTCCAAAGAGGTCATCGATACCGTGTGCGAATGTTGTTTGAACGTTTTGAAAGGCACGATCCCTTTGTCCAAACACCAGAAACAATGCTTAGGCAAACATCGTCACGTTCTTCGGAAAATGGTTCAAAAGAAAATTCCCATTCGTCAAAAAAAGAAGATGTTGGTCCAACGTGGAGGTATTTTACCTCTCTTGTTAGGCCCCATACTGAAAGGAGTCTTGGGAACCATGTTGGGAGGACTGGTGGGAGCAAGATAAAAAGGCCTTCGGAAGTCCCAAGATCTCAGAATTCACCCCTGACAACCCCATGGAAGGACGAAAACTAGCTTTAGTGCCTTACAAACGATGGATGGAATACCATCGGTGGCAAGAACAACGCACCCCGCATTTACCTCCCAATCCCAATTTGAGCGAGATGTCCCAGTTACAACACGAATTGCAATCCTTGCTGGATCGCCAAGATTTGTCCGAAACAGAAAAATCGCAAAAGTACGGTCAACTCTTGCAACGACTGCAACTCTTTCACCAGAAAGCTTTAGACGAAACAGCTCCACCCACTTTGAAAGATTTTAAGACCTTGATGAAAAGTCCAGCACCATCACCAGTACCAGTACCAGTACCAGTACCACCAGTACCCGTGGTCAAGACAGAAAAAGGAAAAGAAGAAGAAGAAGAAGGGTTTCAAACTCCACCAGAAAAAGTACGCAAGTTAACAACACCACCTACCTCCAGAATTGGATGGATTAAAAAGATGATGGCCACCCCTTCTTCCTCACAAGAGAAAAAGAAAGTGAAGACAGAAGTGAAGACAGAAGTGAAACAAGAACCGATATCCCCCGCTCAGACATCCTCCTCCTCTTCGACACCTATTGCCGGTCGCACACGCAAAGCCTTGCAATCCAAGAAAATACCCCAAGAGAAAAAGAGTAGCATCCTCCAAGAGTGGGTGTCTTATTAACACACCAATCAACACAAAAAATGGAAAAAGTCTTAGCCAGCATTTACTACGATCCCTCGCATCCTGCAGGTTACGCAGGAGTTCAAAAATTGTATCGTGCTGCCAAAACGCGACTGAAAAGTCTCCGTTTACCTCAAGTGCAACGATGGTTACAAGAACAAGCTACCTACACTTTGCACAAACCCATTCGACGCAAGTTTGCCAGAAGTCGCACCCGAGTGGAAGGCATCGATCATCAATGGCAAGCCGATTTAGCCGATGTCTCTCATTTGGCCAGCTACAATCGTGGCTACAAATATTTGTTTTGTGTCATCGACGTCTTTTCCAAATTTGCCTGGGTCGTACCCTTGACTTCCAAATCCAGCAGCGAGTTAGTGCGAGCCCTGCAACGGGTGTTGAAACAAAGCGGTCGTCGCCCTCTTCGATGGCAAACGGACAAAGGCACCGAATTTCTGAATCAAGCTTTCCAAAAAGAATTAAAGAAACGTGACATTCATTTTTTTACCACCGAGAATCCCGAAACCAAAGCCAGCATCGTGGAGCGTTTTCAACGCACTTTGAAAGAACGCATGTGGAAATATTTTACGCATCACCACACTCTGAAGTACATCGACATCTTACCGCACCTGGTGCAAGCGTACAACCAATCTTACCATCGAAGCATCGGACGTGCCCCGCAAGACGTGACTCCCGACAACGAAGTGCTGGTGTTCGAGCGCCTGTTCGGTACGTCCCCGACGAGGGCTGTCCCCAAGAAAAGTGGAGAGTTGACCGTAGGAGATTGGGTGCGCATTGGCAAAACCAAACGCACTTTCGACAAAGGTTACTTACCTAACTGGACGACCGAACTGTTTCGCGTCACTGGACGAGTACATGGCCGTCATCCTGCCGTCTATAAATTGGAAGACATGAACGGAGAAGTACTCAAAGGAACGTTTTATTTGCCCGAGTTACAACGTGTCACCAAAAAAGAAGACGACGTGTACGACATCGAAAGCATTCTCGAACGCAGAACCCGTAAAGTGGGCAAACGACGTGTCAAAGAAGTCAAAGTACGTTGGAAAGGATATCCACCCAGTTTCGATTCTTGGATCGACGCTTCGCAAGTCATCGACTATAAAAAGAAGAAGTGACCATCATGCCCTTTCACACATCAGACGCAGCTACGTCGACCAGTCCTTCTTCCCCTAGTTCTTCTGTGCAAGATTTACAAAAACAACCCTTGTGGGTGTGGTGTGGAGAACGTGTGCCTAAAACGCAAATCGTCTTTTTCTGCCAAATCTTCGTGGTGTATTGTGTCATCGGGGCAGCCATCGCCAATTTAAGTTTGCAACAAGGAGACAAACAATTGTGGACCATTTTATTGAGCAGTTGCATCGGTTACCTGCTTCCCAATCCCTCCCTGAAATTCTCCTCGAACGGGAACGTTGTGTCCAGTGCCAGTGTCAGTCACCACTCCAATAACAACCACAACCAGAACCCCATTTTGGGCGGAGACACGCCTCTGACATCCACTAACCCCTCGGACAGTCACAGAACTCTGGAATTATGAGTCACCAAAACCAATTTTACTTAACCTTACCCAGTGACAGTTCCATGGAGGTGTTTCCCAACAACACGTTGTGCTGTTACACGGCCAAATTACCTCAAGCCATCCCCTTAGATCACGAAGCCCATTGGGAAGTGGCTTTAGTAGAAATGATTCACCCGACCCAAGTTCACAATGTCATTCCCAATCAAAATAAATTCGATGTGGAAGTTCATGACGAGCCATTGCAAGAGTACTTGGATAAGAATGTCAAATATGACAATAAAACCTATAATGAGAAAACTAAAACGTGGACCTACCACTTTGTGATTCTCCCAGGCTATTATTTCAGTGGTCATCATTTGGTCAGCGCCATAGCCTCCAGGTTTAATGGCGTGTTTGGGAAAGCTTTTGACATTGTCAAGAACAAAAGTGTCACCCTGGAGTACCACAAAGTAGCTCGTCGCTTCTTGATGAAATTTGAGCGAAGTAAAATCGTGTCCATTGAATTTTGTCCTGAATTGTTTGACATGTTGGGCGGTAACATGGAGCTGAGGAAGAAATTAGAACAAAAAACACCACCCGAATTACCCATCATTTACGACAACGTGACTTTTGGCCAGTATTTTAATAGCCCGGTAGAACTGAACCAAGGACTGAATTTGATCTTTGTGTATTCCGATGTGGTGGAATACAACGTGGTGGGACACACCTCCGTGCCGTTACTGCGTGTCATTCCTTTCAAAGTGGATTCTGCCACGAACGCTGACGAGGAAGGTGGAAACACTTACCACGTCCACCGCGAATTTGTCCATCCTCACTATTTGCCTGTCAGCAAGTCGTATTTGGACACGGTCAACATTACTATAAAAGGAGATTTGGGACAAAATATTCCATTCACCAAAGGAAAAGTCACGGTGAAACTCCATTTTCGAAAACGGTTCTCTCACGACTCGTAAGTAAGTAAGTCATGTATCCAGTGTACCAAGGGGTGGCTCGACAGCGAGGACACGGTTTAGGAGACATGTTAAAATCGGCCTTTCGTTCGGTGGCTCCAGTCTTGAAACCGATGGTGACACGAGGATTGCACGCCTTGAAAGATGCGGCACTGACACAAGGCAAAGAATTTCTCCAAAATGTCATCATCGACAAACAAAACCCTAAAGAAGCCTTGATGAGGGCAGGCAAAAATGTCTTGCTGCAAACAGGCAAAGACATTTTGGGTCGACGAGAGACACCTATAAATGACCTGCACGCTACCGAATCAGGCATTCAGCAAGGACAAGGCAGAAAGAGACGACGAAGAAAACACCCTTTCACCAGACTTCAAGCGAGAAAGGCCAAAAAAAGAAGAACCGTTCGAGACTTAGACGTTTTCGATTATTGAAACACAGCAACAACAAAAAATGATGCACCGAGAGTCTTGCGCTTGTTCCAAGACGGAACTGGATCTGTTTGCCATGCCCCCCACCATGATGACGATGCAAGAATCCCAGTGGGTGGAATTTCATCCCGTCTCCTCATTGACCGATTCCACTCCCATCGAGTTTGAAATCAAAGGACAGCCCGAAGATTACATCGATCTGAATAGCAGTTACTTGTACCTGAAAGTCAAAGTTGTAGATAAGACAGGAGGTGATATAGACACTGAAGCAGTAGCTCCCGTCAACAATTTCATGCATTCCTTGTTCAGTGGAGTGGACTTGTACTTGAACAACAAACTGGTCAGCAGCAGCATGGATACTTACCCTTATCGGGCCTACCTGGAAAATCTCTTGACGTACGGAATAGATGCCAAGAACACTCATCTCAATGCCTGTGTGGTATGGGAAGCTGACGATGAAGGCCAGTTTGAAGAATTGGTAACTGATACAAGCAAAAATCACAATGCAGGATTTGTAGAACGAAGAGACAGAATCAAAGATGGAAAGAGTTTAGAACTGATGGATCGTTTGCATTTGGACATGTGGTTGCAAGAGAAATATTTGCTGAACGGGGTGAATGTTCGCCTGAGACTGAATCGGAGCAGTACCGCTTTCCATTTATTGGCTAGTGCTGACGATTACAAAACCAAAATCCAAGAAGCCAGACTCTACGTGCGACGTGTGGAAGTGCTACCTAAAGTAGGTAACGACATCAGTCAGACGTTGAGCAGAACGACCGCCAAGTATCCCATCCGACGCGTGGAAGTGAAAACGTTCACCATTTCTGCTGGACTGCAATCCATAACCGAAGATCATCTGTTTCAAGGACAGTTACCCAAACGTTTGATCGTTGGTATCGTCGAGAATACAGCCTTCAACGGAGATGCCGAAAAAAATCCTTTCAACTTTCAACACTTTTTAGTGAAGAAAATCGAAGTCAGTCGTGATGGCAAGACCTTGTGTACCCGACCTTTTGAACCTGACTTTGCCAAGAACAATTACTTGAGATCGTACTTGTCCCTGTACGAAGCCACCGGCCAGTTAGGAACCAACACCACTCACGGCATTACGTATGACGATTATGCAGGAGGCTATGCTTTGTGGGCTTTCGATTTTACTCCAGACCAAGGCAGCGACGAGGGACATTTCCACCCTATAAAATCCGGCCAGATTCGTGTGGAACTTCAGTTTGCAAAGCCACTGGACAAGACAGTGAACGTCATCCTGTATGCAGAATTCGATAATACCATAGAAATCAACAGTTTGAGAGAAGTCATTCTAGATTATTAGAAAGCCATGGAAGACTGTTGTCCCTCTTTACCTAGTGGAGAAACTTTGGAGATGGAATGTAAGGAGACCGTGGAAGGAGAAGAATCTCAAGACAAAGACGAAGAAGATATCATGATGAAGTCGAGATGGCCAGAACAAGAAGCCCATTTAGTCTCCTGTTTTGCCAAACACTTGGTCGACAAAATGACGGAATTGATCAAGAAAAATTGCTATGGATGTCAAAACGATCATCCCAGTCAAATTCAACACGATAAATGCCTGATGTTGAGTCAAGAAGAAAAATTGGACGAGTATCTGGACGAAGCTTGGAGCCTCATCTCGAACAAAGACGTGTTGCACCAGTGGTATAAAGACTTGCGTGAACATTCTTGTCCAGCATTAACCACTCAAGAGATCCATCGTATCGAAGCTCTCCTGAATCAGAGTGAGGAAACAGAACGAATAACCGTTTATTCGTCAGACATTTTCAAGCAAAAAGTCAGGATCGAATTGACGACGTATTATTACCTGTGAAGAAGAAGAAAACAAACACAAAACAATGGATACCTGGGAACTTTATTACCTTTTGAACCACAGTTCGTATACGTCTTCTTGGAATCCCGTCGTCTGTGCTAAAGATGAACTCCCTCATCGCAAACCTAAAGACCATCAAGCTTACGTGATCAACACGGACGATAGTCATCTCCCAGGAACCCACTGGGTAGCCGTCTACTTTCCTCAAGAAGGCTGTGTGGAATATTTCGATTCGTACGGATTGCCCCCTTTGGAAGACGATATCATCGACTTTATGAGAAGAAATGCTCAAACCACCCGATTCAATAACGTGAAATTACAAGGCACAGATTCCTTGGTGTGTGGACAATATTGTGTGTATTTTCTGCATCATCGCAGCCTGGGCTATTCCTTAGAACATTTAGTGACTCATTTCGATCCTCGTTCTTCTGCTAGAAACGATGTGAAAGTAGATCGATGGTTTTGTGACCATTATGCTTATCTTTTGTCTCAAGCTAGGAAACGTAGTGTCCATCAATGGCCTAATGATTTCCAACAGTGGAAATCACAATTTCATTCACAACGTTGTCAGCCTTGTTTAAAGTAGATTGTATTTGAAGAAAAAAATGTTTGGTATTTGAAAAAAAAATTGTTTGATGTTATAATGTTGGATTATTGTTAGAGTTGTTGTTAGTTAGTGTTAAGTGATTTTTGAATAAAAAATGTTGTGTTTTGAAAAAAATGCCTTTGTGGTTTGTTTAGCTATAAGAATGTTGGATTGATGCTCTTTCATTTCTTACTATCCCTCTCATGAACGTTGCGGCTCGAAAACCGTGTGGGGATGTTTTCCTTCACGTCGCGCTTTCACTTTAAGAACCGGGTTGTTCCCAGTCTAGCCATCCATTGTCGACTCATCCTCCTAAGAAGATGTGCTCCAAACTAGCTAAGCTCAACGAAGCCTACGTGAATCTGCATAGGGTCAGACACAGTCTGATACCGAAGCCAGAAGAAATAGAGAATGTGAGAATGTTAAAAATCACTGAAGACCTGATAGAAGAGCTCTTCAGAGAAGAAATGAACAGGGAAAAAGAAGAATGGACAGAGAAGTACAGACTTCAGAGACAGCAGCAACAACAACAACAACAGCAGCAGCAACAACAACAGCAGCAACAGCAGCAGCAGCAACCTGAAGCTGACAGAGGCTTTGTGGATTGTCGTATCGACACCAAAGAATTCTTCTTCTCTTTCCGAAGAAGCAGACCTATCGCCAGAAAGTCTATCCGCAGAGGACATCGCATTCTTAGAAACTAAAAAAGAATGCCATAGCAAAACAAAAAACAGCCCTTTTCAGGGCTACCCAATACTCTAGAAAAGAAATAACGATCGATTTGCCAATGTATGTAGGTAGAGTAGTGTGAAAATAAACACTAACTCTAGCTTTTAAAAATGTGAGCGTATGAGTTTGTGTGATTGTGTTTGTAAGTCATAAAGTAGGTTGGTGTGGATAGTAGATTAAAATGATGTTTGTTTTTTTTTGGGCTGCTTGAGGTGTATATTAGGGGTTAGATTGGATTGCTTTGCGTATGTGGATAGTCTATTGAAGTGATGGGTAGCATAAAAAAGTGAGAGAGTGTTTCTTTTAGGTCCGCGCGTTGTTGTTGTTTTTGGTCATGATCTAGGTAAGATGAATTTTATGTTTTTAGGGGGATGTTTTCCATCACGTACGCGCTTTCACTATAAATTGAAACTCGTTCGGCAGTCGAGCTACCCTTGTTGATTGATCAACGCCAAAAATGAACACGAGACTTGAGAAACTGTTGGAGCTTCATGTGCATCTGGAATATGCCAGGCGCATATTAAATGAACTGGCCGCGGAAGCCATTGTCGAGGAGGGAAGGATAAGAGAGGAGGAAAGAAGAAACAAAGAAGAAGAAGAAAGAAGATATAAAGAGGAAAGAAGAAACAAAGAAGAGGAGGAGGAAAAGGAGAGAAGAAATTTCAAAATCCCAGAGAGTGAAAATTGGGATTCTGAAGCAACATATCCTGCCTCTGCTCTCTCCCCTCAAAAGGTAAAAAGTAACTGGGGGATAAGATGTGTATGTGGCGCCAGGCCTGGAAGGTGCCACCATTAACCAGGTGCCCATGAAGTTCCAAACAAAACAGCCCTTTTCAGGGCTACCCAATACTCTAGAAAAGAAATAACTATTAATTTGCCAATGTATGTAGGTAGAGTAGTGTGAAAATAAACACTAACTCTTTATTAATAGTGGAAGTGTATGTGTTTGTGTGTTTGTAAGAGCTCAGGTATGTTGGTGTGAATAGTAGATTATGGGTTTATTAGCAAATGTGGAGAGTATAGTTAGGGTTATATTATATGAAATGAGAAAAGTGGGATGTTTTCCTTCACGTACGCGCGATGTTCGGTCATCATCTAGGTAAGATCCATTTTATGTTTTAGGGGATGTTTTCCTTCACGTTCGCGCTTTTCGTATAAGAACCCACAGTATTCGTCGTTCAAACCATTCTGCAAAGAATACAAAGAAGATGGCGTCAAACCAAATGGACAAATTACAAACCTTGCAAGACGTTTTAGACAACTTAGGAATAATGGAACAGATGCTATTAAGACTGGTTGAAGACCATTATTCCTATAGTCCCCATCGTGTAAAGATGGAAATTAACAATTTAAGGAAAGCAAAGGACAAGATTAGTGGTGTAATGAAAGAGATCAAGGAGGAGAAGGAGGATGAAGAGGAAAAGATAAGAATAAGAACATGGAACGAAAAAATTGAAAAAGAAGAGGAAAATGAGAAGAGGAAGAAAGAAGAAGAGGAGGAAGAGAAGAAAGAAGAGAAGGAGAAAAAAAAGAAGAGAAAGAGTGTTGGAGATAAAATAAGAAGTTGGTGGAGGAAAAGAAGAAATTAGAAGCAGAAGAAGAAGAAAACCCAAAGGCCCTTTTCAGGGCCAGCCATATTTCTCGAAAAGAGATAGTCTTTTGAATTGCCTACCCCTTTTTTAAATTTAAATTTAAATTTAAATTTTAAAAAAATTTTTTAAAAAAAAATCCCATGTTAAATTCCCCTTGTACGTATAGTATCCCACAATTTATTCCCATGTTAAATTCCCTTGTACGTATAGTATCCCACGATTTATTCCCATGTTAATTCCCCTTGTACGTAAAGTGTCCCACGATTTTTCTCCATGTTAAATTTCCATTGTACGTAAAGTGTCCCAAGGGTGTTTTTAATGCTAATTCCCATTGTACGTAAAGTGTCCCCCTTCACTACTCCCATGTATTGCTGTTAATGTTTTCACGTATGACAAAGGTTTTCATCCGCTATTACAAGAAATTTTATCCGCTGAAACTTTATCTTCCTGGCCATCACAAGCAAATTCAGATTGATGTGTTGCTCTGAGTGAAACAAAAGAAAAAACGGAGTCTTGCTACTTATGGATGAAGCATCTTGGTCGGCTGCTTACATGGCATAGGAAATACAGGGGTAAAAGAAAAACCTCGTGCAGACGGTGCAAGAATGTATTTAACACTCAAGAACGGATCACCAGTCACGATTTCTACTGTGGTGGTATCAGTGAAAAACCTTAGACACAATTATGCCCGAGCCTGCTAAAACACTGTCAAATGTACTGCAGTGCAGTGCAATGGAAGTTGAAGGTCCTGTATATTATTTACGCAGATTTGAATATTTGAATGTTGCAGTGGAAAGCAGTTATGCTAACAAAGACATAGATGCGTCTTATGGGGATGGAACTGTTTAAGTCTCTAAACAAATCAAATGCTGGTTTTGTTATGTTGTAGTTCGATGTATTCCTCAGATCGATGGAAGTTACAGTTAAATAGTTTCGACAGCAACTCGATTCGCCTGCAGACGTAATTATGACCGATGATAACACTTGCGTGTTTACTTTCGCCTCTCATTCTTGGATTTGAAGACAAGCTTTACTTCTAGCGAGATCATATTTGATGATCACTTTCACATCATAGGCGAATACAGAGGTGCCGAAAAACCCTCTGAGGATCTCACGATCGCTATCTGAATATGGACGTGATGTTGCTCGCTGACGTGTTTGAGGCATTTCGTGACACATCCAAACACATGTACAAAGTGTGATCCTTCCGATTACTTTCGTCACCGCGTATGAGCTGTGATGCATGGTAAAGTTAAGTTGGAATAGCTCTCGGACATTGACCAGCATCTGTTTATCGTGCGTATGCTTGTGCCAACAACCCCAAAGTGTCCGTGTAACCCGCAAATCTCAACAGTTATATCATGTATCTCGATACTAATAATTTGTACGAATGCGCCATAATGCTACCGTTCCCATTTGGTGGATTTATGTGGATCGATCCTGCACACAATGATTTTCCATTAAGACGTGCACGATCAAAACATTCACGGTGATCGAGGATGCTTCTTTGAAGTCAACCTGGAATATCTTGAGCATTAACACTAGGTACATACCGATTAGTCGCTGGCCCCAGTAGCACTATCGCTGCCCAGTTCGTGGTTGTCCGATATCAGTACTGGACCGGGCGTCAAAAACACCGAATGCACCATACTTGTCCCGAGTCTCAGGACCTAACATAATTATGTACAGCACGTGAAAAAGCCGTAGTTGTATTTGCGACTGGGTATGTGTGTCGCCAACATCCATCGATTGCTAAAATTTTGCCAGCAAGCTTGGATGGCTCCATACATTCTGATGAATATGCACCTACGAACAAAGGCTAACAACAACTTTGGAAGGCTTTTAAAGTTCATGAACAATGCCGTGCTTTTGAGCACAACCATGAATAATCTACGCAAGCTAATTTGCGTAGATCTTGTCCGTGATGAAAGCGAGCAGGACAGATTTCGAAGTCTCACTGCGGACTCGGCCTTTGAGTTCAGAAAAATGTTTGATTGTTGACTAATTGCGGTTGACAATGACAAAACAAATCAAAACTCAAACTGATGAAACCAATCTATGTTGGATCCTACGTGCTTTTTGCTTATCCAACGTTCTTATGTTCGAGTTTTACTATGGCAGGATCAAACCGTTTTACCAGGATCGGATTAAGATGCTTCACACCGACACTACTTCGTCGCTGATCATAAAACCACCACATATATGTTCGCCGGCACGTTACAACCAAATTCAAAGACAAATGATGGGGTAAACCGATAAAGGAGTATGTTTGACAGCAACACAAAATGTACTCGAGTGTGGTCGGAACCAAAAACATTCAAAAGAACAACGGAAATATAAGGGTTATTATGCAGACAAATCTATTCACTGTACCTAGAATGTCTTCGAGACTGTCGTGAGTAAGCTTACATTGCGAATATGATCCGATCGAAGAACTATCGCATGGATGTGTGCCGATTCAGCAAAACTAGTTTGTCCCGCTCGATACCAAGCTATGGATTCTCCACCATGGAATCATCACTTACGCGTTTTATTATCGTGATATTGCGACCTATACTAAGCAGGTCAATACAAATCCTGGTGGCAGTTCCGTGTCTTCTGGAACGATTTACAAGTCCTCTCGTATAAACGCAATTCTGAGGGGGGGGGGAGCAGTCAACCATGTGATGATGTCCCAATCAGAAACAGGTTGTTAGTCATGGAATAAAAATCTGTTCTGCAAATAGGGAACATATCGATGGATCATACTAGGTCAGTAGCGCGACGTCATTGCTAGCCATCCAACTCTTGAGGTGAATACAAATACCGAACAAACATGTCTTCGAGCGGTTGTAACGGTACCGGCTGTGAAATCATTTTCTGATTACCATAACAGTCTTTCGTTGTATCCCGTCGTGCTTATGACTTCATTTTTCAAGGCTGTCTTAGCGACTGGAAATCGTGCTACCCATTCCTGAGACGGTTCTGGTCTTATCAACGATTCATGTCTGTACTGAGATCTGAATATCTGTTCCTAAAGAGTAAAATGTTCAACAATAGCTTGATCATGATATACACTGACATGCTGGACACGTACTCGCACACGTTGTTTGGTTAATAGCAAAACCACAGAACCGAGAAATTATCTGCTAGTAACAGCATGTACAAATCGTGGATATATATGTGGGTCGCATGCATAAATTCTCTCGAATACATCCGTGACACTGGAAGAATCTTTGGGCGTCAACTATTCCGCTTCTTGGTATCGACATGGCCAACATCGACAATCGTAAGCGCGTATTAGTAGATGCATAGGTAGCCTTGTCGATCACGGATGCGATCGTGTAGAAGGAAAATCAAATCCAACTCACCTGGTATTTGAAAACCAAATCTTTCTTGTTACCAGCAAATAAAGTTGTCACAGCACTTGTTTTTGGCCATCCATGCTCGAGCTACCTTGGCTGCAGTGGTTAATTATTATACAGCGGCTTCATCTCTCCATTACCCACGTTGACTGTAGCTTTTTTGGATATTGTCAGACTCATTGTGTCCATTGTGTAACAAGCAACACCGACAAGATTGATAGGTTATTCATCATTGGCCCTGTTGAATCCATACAAACACCGATGTAGCTGCAGATAGTTGTACGGAGGTTGATCTGGAATCGGTTGTACGTGATGCGTCAAAAACGATGTTTACAAATGTACCTTGAGAAGTGGTAACAACGGCAAGACGACTTTGTCGTCCAACATTGAATTATTGTCCACCATTGACGACGCCCCTACCTTTGACGATTTGGACGCCAACAAAAGTTATCAGGTGGTGTACAATGATATGATGTTCAACAATAAAGTCAATTCAGCACAGATATCTTCAAGATGCCGGGACAAAAAATGTCGACGTAATTTATTTGACTAAGCGATACGCCCATGTGCCCCAAGTGATCCGTAACAACTGTAACACGCTGGCAATATTTCGTGACATTGACGCGCAATGCTTTGGAAATATCAGTTAGACTTGATGTGCCGCCAAACGCATGTAAATATATCCAGAAATCCCACGAGAACAACTGCAGAGATTATTACATTCTTAAAATTTAGGCCGAAAAATATGCAAAATCAATCAGGCAAACAACCTATACCTGCATTGGAAAAACGATCAGAATGGATAGAGGAACCGTCACAAAAGGCTAGCACAGCAACCGTTACCAAGAAATGCACCCACAAGGATCAAGCATCTCTATCAACAAAGCAGCGGGTCTTAGCGGAAAGTGCGACCCCTAACGACCTTGCGGGTTGATTGGAAATAGTCGTGGGATCAGTACGTACGGGCAACAACTCCTCCTAAATCATCAATGAAGTCAGGTCACTTTATCAGCGGCTGCTCACTAATGACCTCACGGAGAGAGACGCATTTCGCTATCGAACAGCCCTCTAGAGCTACTATATTACCACATTCAATGATGAGGTTCGACGAAGAATTTCGGTGCTGTCTAGCAAGGGCTTCAAAATTTATATTCGCGAAAACGAGCACACAGTCCACTCCGATATTGCCATTGAATCCTCATAATATCTGGTTAACAGGGCCATTCATCGTTGAGAACAGTGCTTGGTTAATTCCAAGATATTCCTGAAAGTATGCACATTTTGCATGCATGACCTATAGAGATTGAATTTCACAATGGGCCTGAAATTGTGAGAATTATCTCAACGACACAAAGCATATTAAACTTTTGACGACATAAGTGGCAGTTTTGAAAGTAGTTCCGACACTACTTCAGGCGATACGGCGATGATTACGCGAGAACTGCTGCCTCTACCATGATGTTTGTCTAACATGCAACTGATCATGCAGATTAAAGACCGAATATAATTAAACGGCTTCGAAATGCTGCTGGTGATGCTGTTGCAGCTGTATACAATTAACGTTTCCTAATCCTGATTTTCGTCGATTGGCACAAAAGCGGGCACAAATTAGTGGAGCCTCATTACAAGTTTTGTATGTGATTTCCCTCAGTCACATCTGTGAATTTTGCAGAGATGACCCCAAGGTGATATTTGTAGCAAAACACACAGTTACCCTTTTTCGTAAAATCTACTCCAGCGATGTCATTAGACGTTGTGCTGGCGCTCCTCTTGGTAAGATTTGAATTGAATGCACTAACTTTTTGAATGACCATTATGTTCTCCTCGCTATGCAGAGTCACGCTTGTTATTGTTTATGGTAATGGGAACCAGATGAACGCTGTCGTTTTCTAGCACATACCACAGACGCACTCCCACACAATGGTATTGTAAGACATTTTACTAGGCAAATAATTACCCAGTATGCTCTTACAACATCGAAACATGTATTCGTGTCGCGTAAATTTAAAGCGTAAGAAAATGAAGAAACACAGATTAAAATTATATTTGACAATTTAGAAGTGACTCGGGTCTCTTTACAGCTACACGGTCATGAGAAACCTTCAGAAGAATATCTGCTTGACTTCACATAAGCCAATCACATTGCAAAAGCATATCGCAATATGTGGTCCTACGTGGACCAGCATCAAAATGTTGACACTGGCATGCATATTTCTCAAAAAGGCTCTTGTACGTTCTACCGGATTTAGTACTTTTCACTGAAACATCTGGAGTTGTTCAGGCAATCCATCGTTGACATACATTTTCATGCAGATGTCGATAATGCTGGTTGTGCTAATTAGAAATATTATGGAGTGAAACTTCCCATCAAGACGATGTTATTGGACGTGTTGTTTTCAAATGAGGGTGATTGGTACAACTGTGGAAAATTAGCAATCTGATTAAAGTCCGATCGCCGCTGTCCTGCGTGAAGACAGTACGACTACCGCTTAGGGGTCATGTTCTTGTGACCTTTGAATTGGCATGAATGGAAATGCAGTTTTCAGAAATCTGAACGTGAATCAAATCGTTTGGTACACATTTATTTTTTCATCCACACTGTGCAGTCTCCAAACGCGAAGATATACGGCTTCATATGATTGACTGATAAACTTAGCGATTACAGTAATAACATAGGTTTCCAGAACATGACCCCTAAGCGGTTGCTGTCAGATCGTCATGTACAACAGTGGAGATCTGATTTTAATAACATTGGAAAATTCGTAGAAATTTTTCAAGTAGATAATTGAACGTATTACTGATTTGATCAGTAATGTCACAAAACGAAGTGAAGGTCGGTATTACTCAAAGTCAGCTGAGAAAAATCAAACAGACAATAATAAAAAAAACAGTTGTTGGGTCAACCGAAACTGTGAATAGCAAAATTAAATAGAATTGTCTCCATCTTGTTGACCCTAATCCAGTTCGCACATCCTAGTGCTGATAAACACAAACATACCTCAGTGTTATTAAACTTATCCAGGTAAGATGTGGCACACATTCAAAAGACTGGTGTAATATTTCCATGTATTGCGGCCATACCAGCGTCGCTAGCCATAACGGCTGCAGTGATTGCAAAAGCTGAAGCGTTAGATGATGTTGGACGTGCATCAGGGATATCTTTCACAAAAGCAGTCAATGGACGCAAACACGGAAGAGGCATTCGAGTATCATTCAATAGTCATCGAATACCCTAGGGCAGAGGTCTTCGATTGCCCAGTCACAGAAGATGACGCCGCTGTGCCATCTTGATTTACTTGTGATGACAAAATCGATCAAAACTTTTCTTGGGGTTCTTATGCGAGATGAACTTCCTCCAATGGTGCAACTCATACTGAAACCGCCATTGTCAGTCTGGATTCATCAACAAGCACTTGCACTCACTGGATCGCATATGTGGTAACACATCAGTATAGGTTTTATTTAACTCCTATTGACTTGTTCCGCCAGTCAAAGTTGTTAATTATGGATCCAAGTATTGTAAACAGTCGTTGTTTTATTCGACTATGCTGGTACAAACATGGTTGGATGGTCACATTTACAATCATCTTGAGGACGATACGTAGTGCGCACTGCAGCGTTCACCGACTCCACAAACACTTATTGATTTCTCATTCAAGTACGTGTGATACAAAAATGTATATTAACATTTACGGTCATTATCCTTCTTGACTACTCAGCGCTGATGAGGATATGAGCTGATTGGACACCAAAAGAGGATTTGTCCAAGTTTACTAGTCGTGTTGTTCTTCGTGTCGATCAAGGTAAGCTTGTAATCTTTGAAGATCAATCAGGCAAACTGAAAACCTGAAACGTGGATATTCAAGCTATTATTGTCAAGATGAAAGCCGATTTTGTGTTAAAAACTCTTACTGAGCTCATCGACAACGGTGGAATCAGAGACAGCGGCGTATCGGTTGCATTTATCAAAAACTATATTGGTACAGCTAATATTGCAATAAGACAAGAAGGAGTGGAACACGTTACCTGCATTGTGAAAGTGGCCGATTTAATGATCATTTTATTAACCGTTGTTTTGATATAATGAAAAGTCACATCTTAAATGTATGCTAGTCCAGATCATGCTTGTTTATAATAAGTGGAAATAAAACTACATATGGTGAAATTTTTATGTTGATAAATTATAGAAAGTATCTTGATCTTTGTTTTGCTCCAGGAATATTTATTTTAATTCAAATCCAGACGGAAATGTTATGAATCTTTGCAGAGGGGCATTTTCAGCAACATTGCTCTCGGAGATGAAATTCATTTCGAAGGATTACACAATTATCCAAATGGGTACTGAACCCTCTTTGGTGTTTGTGTTTATGATTTGATTTTATCATTATTACACACATGCAATGGAATGAGTTCGCAGTGAGGAGGGCAGAGAGTTTACCACCTACGGTGTGTTAGATCAATTGGCAGTAGATGTTAACATCAATAACAATTTAGTTCCACTTTTAAATGGCTACCAACATCAAGGTGGCGTTACCACACTCGCATACACATTGAAATATATCATTGCTAAGGTACAAATAGAAATTGATCGCTGAAACCACCCTGATGTATGAACATCAACTCGAATTCAGTTCGGAATCATCGGACGTGCACGTGAAAATGCTCCATTGTATGTGCACTAATCAGTATTGTTTTCGGAGCTTAATCGATAGTAACAGGTGTCTCAGGTGGTGAGAGCAAATTAATTTCTATCTGACTATATTCCGGAGTATGTATCTATTCTGAATTGGTTGTGCCACATAGAGCAATTTCAATACGATCAGAAAATTGTAATCGGTGGCAGTCGAGGATATAATAATTAGTACTGCTGAATTTGAAACTATGATAGCGAACATGAAAAATCCAACACATCCCTGAGCACAAATAAGAAACAAGCGGTTGCAGATTTACAGACGGTATATTCGAGTAAACCAAAAATCTGTATGCTGTTTGAATTTATTGAACGCAACCATATACTTGCCTGTCTGAGTAGATGATTTCTCTCAAAGACCTTTTACCGTTAACCTAGTAATTCATTATCATCATCTCAACTACTAATTCTCTCTCTGTTTCTCTCTCTGTCTCTCTCTCTCTCTCTCTCTGTGCAGGATTTTCGGTTTACAATTCAATGCAGGCAAGAGTAGTACGAAAGCCAGGTATTTTGTCAAACTGGCTTACTTCATGCCAGCATTTCCATAGTCTCTACCACCATATCAAGATACCTGTACACATCAAAATTCAGAGACAACACTCACGTGGTGGGGTAGGTGGTCATGTTGTGTAGAACCGAGGACCGATGTAAACGCCGGCTTCAAGTGAGACAATGGTCCAAAATCCCGTATTACGTACTACATATCCAGTCACAAATACATTCACTAAATTTTGGAATTGATGCATCCCGTAATCATCCTTTCATACGAATATCCAACAATTTCCAGCAGTGAAACACAAGTTACATCTAAACTTACAGGTAAACGTTCATCGTATCTTCGATACAGTACACATTGTTTTTTGATCATTAATGTTTCATAAAACTGCGCAAAAAATAGACAAGAGTATTTGACTATTTTTTACGAGCAACAAATTAAAGTTGCATCATATGAGTCGTATTAAGCGAAGTCATTTCTTCGTCTTTCTTTCTAAACTATATCCATTAAAATAAAATATATGTGATCAACAAAATCTCAAATGGGGAATGAGTTCATATTATATGTATGAAGTTCGTTGAGTAATGTCCAGATTTCGGGACCAAAGGCACGCCTAAGCTGGACATTATTCAAATAGTTTCATACAATCATTATTAAATCTTTACCCATTTGAGATCATATACCTGCATGTATGTATATATATATATATATATATATATATATATATATATATATATATATATATATATATATATATAATTTTATCTTTCACAGGGACTTGGATATATGATCAGTGCTGCTTGTTTGGACTTCAAGTTTGCCATTTTTCTCACGAACACATCCATTATCTTCTCTCTGATCTTGTGTATGTATGATTGATATGCAGAAACGTATTACAGTAGCTATAACTATTTCCTCAACATTTAGGTCAGGTACCCCGCATGTTAGAATGGTCTAAAGCTCTAGTCTTTTCAAATCATTGACATCTTACTTCTGTCCGCATTGGATCGAGTGTAGGGATCAGCCAACCTGGGTATGTGAGTAAGCTTGCCAGTAGCTTTCCGTGGGACGCTGGTTCTTCCTCAAGTTTCCCCGGGTTCTTGTACCACCAAATAATCTGGCTGGCATGCATAGCCTATCTTGTGCTTGAGATAGCGCTAAACCCATAACAACAACATTATTCAACTTACTTCAGTCATACGACCACTACGAGACCTGTAGAACTTTTTTTAACCAAACAAGAATCAAGTTACATGTATAAAAAAAAAAAAAAAAAAAAAAAACAGTCAACTATTATTTGGCACATCTGGGAAACTAAAATCATTATCTGTGTAGTCGGAGTTACAGACTGGTGGTCGCCATTCTACAAACATGTAATAACTCCTCCTGCATAGTGTGATGAAAGTACTGTGTTAAATATAGTGCACTATTGGTGTTGATACATTGTATATTCCCTGCAGAACTATGCAATACTTAATACACTGATTATTGACTGGAAAGGTCAAACATAAGTCTCTTTTCACTTAATAGAAGGCTGTACCACAGTTGTGGGATGTGCATATAGTGTTACCCTAGTCAGGTCGTTGCACCTTGGGCAGGTCATACATTAAGCTAATTTATTTATTTCAAAAGGGTTAAGGGCTGGGTACTAGTATATATGAACCTCAATCTATATTTACTTTCCTTAAACAATCACGACATGTTCGTGAAGGGGATAAGGGTAGTAGATGCATAACGTTGATAGCATTGGACAGTATAGATTTCTTGCAAGTTTACTGTCTCAGGTATTTGATGATCAAGGAGATGATGATGACGCCGATGTCAATGAAGCTGTTGTTCTTACACGCATGTCATGTTGAAATACTTTCCAATATGTCAATTCATTCAAATATGATGATGATTATGATACTGTTATTATGATAGTTATTACCACACCACACCAGGCTATATTACACTACACTACACCACAACACACTACACTAAACTACACTATCCTACACTATCCGTACACTTGTCTAAATTTTCTGGAATATAATGATACCTTTCGCTTGCCCGTCCGTCTGTCCGTTATCACATAACTATCTAACCAGCATAATCCAACTGAATTCAACTTTTTTTGTTAAATTGTCTATGTGGCAGGTATGTACATGGAGAGTGCCATTTTGGGGGTCCCTGGAATGGGGTAAAAATCAAAGTATGTAAATATATTACAAAGACAGTTTTGCATTATAACCACTAACTTCATTGACTTAAGTCCAGATGTGGAAGAGCGATTAATTATTATTATTATTATTGCAGCCGGATTCATAACACAGACCCTGCCAGCTTGGTTTGGTTGGGCAAAATATATGTCCTTTGTTTTTCACCCGCTGAGTGCCATGTCAATAATAATCTTCCAGGACATGCAGCCCTTGCCGTAAGTTGCATTAAATATTGTAAGGTTATCATAACAGAAATTGATTTGATTTGAAGTCAGTGGTAAAAAAGTGCAACAAATTTAAGCCTTTTTCCAGTTCTTGATAATTTTTCATATACATTATAATATTTATGGTAGATAGTGTTATATTTACGTTAATCTTAGAAAAGGGACAGTTTTTTTTTATATTTAAACAACAGCTGAATGTTGTACCCAAATAGCTATTAGGATCCTAAATTGCTTTCTAGATACCATGGAAATAGAACAAAGTTTTATTATTTGAGATTTATGTACTTTCTTTGTATACAAAAATCGGTAAAACACATCTTTACTAGGATATCCAAAACTTGTTTCCATCAAATTACATACGTACTGCATTCGCTTTCCATTTTAGTTCCTAGTATACGTACCGTATAGAGTTTTCTCTTTAATCTTCGACATAGTGATGTTGAACATATTAACTGCGGAAGGTATTTTCAGCCATTTTAATGACAAGTTTACCAGAAATTTATATAAGAAAGGATATCGGACTGGATGAACTAACGCACTGACATGCCTGTGTAGACCTAAAGTATTATGTTATGTCTGAATAGGCGGGGCTTGTGATATTTTCTTCTTAGGGGACAGGGTCCAGTTTTTATGTACAAATTTAAAGCCGCAATCAGCGATCTAGTATATAAAAAAATATAAAAAATCAAATACACAAGTGAAGTAAAATAGGTCCATATTTTTGGATACTTCTATTAAAAAAAAGCATAAGAATATTATCCACGTGACCAGAGAGGTTAATGGCAGTTCATAGCAGAAGACGTTCATACACCCCAACCCGCTACCAGCAATTTTCATGTCCGAAGGTCATATTTGACACCATATGATGCTCCCAGTGCAAGCACAAGCCCTTTTCCTCGATGACAATTCTGCAAAACATTGTGTACTAAACAGGCTGATGCAACTGAAAATAGTTGTCATTCAAGCCGTTTTTGAGATATTCTATTGCCCGAAACCGATGTATTTACTGCTATGAGAGGCTGCCTCTACTTCCTAGCTGACTATTGGTATTTCACTATCAACAGACTGCAGATTCACTATGGAAGGTGTACAAGCTTGATATCAATTTCAAGAATAACACAAGCCCGAAAAAACTAGTTCACAAATATATCCATATCTTTAAATAGTAAACAATAATAGCAGAAAAAGTCACACCATAGCCTTTAGTTAAGAAATTTGCCAGGGCCCAATTTACGAAACTGTACCCTGCCACCTCACAGCTGTTTGAGTTGGCTAATGTGTCGATCATCGACCGGGGCTGACTCAAACTATTACATGTGTATTTTTGTGCACGCTAACATGGTTTATGTGCTGGCATGCTTATTTACGAGACTGTGTGATATAAATTTACACTGCATTTAGATATGTCGCAAAGGAATTTGCGTGCTTTATTCTTAAAGCGAAAAAATCTGAAATAAAAGTAACCGGCGATAGCGTTAACCTGTCTGATTACAGGCAACCTGCGATAGCGTTAACCTGTCCAATAACAAGCAACCTGCGATCGCGTTAACCTATCCGATTACAGACAACCTGCGATAACGTTAACCTGTCCAATTACATGCAACCTGTGATAGCATTAACCTGTCGGATTACAGGCAACCTGCGATAGCGTTAACCTGCTCGATTACAGGAAACCTGCAGCTATTTTAACAAATCTATGTCAAGACACGAGTTATTTCAATATAAAATTCTAGAAAAGAAACAATCTTGTTGTAGTTTATACGTTATAGAATTTGCAGAGCGTTCCTACGCTCATACAATTCTATGTTCTTGAATGAAATTGTAAATCAAAATGCATGCAAGTATTGGACTAGAATTACATTTTGCACTTTGAAAACAAAACACATTTTCCATATAGTCTCTCAGGTGTCTGAGGCATAAATAATATAGTGCAGACATATACTTGTCCACGAAAAAAAATTAATGCAAGCACAATTATTCCATGCTTTGTTGGACAATAAGAAAAAACAAAAAATAAAATAACAACCATGACAACAAATAAATGTAAAATGCGGTAAACTATTTTTTTTATGTCAGCCATGTTTTGAGGGCCACCAGGAAACAGCGTTGCATTAGTTGTGTCCTGCCAAAAGCTCATTCATGTAAATGCAGTTGGTCTTCGTGTACTTAATGAGATTTTCTCTGCGAGGATAATCCAGTCAGTGCAGTGGTATACGATTTCATTAGCCCTCGAATCCAGTTGCGCTCAACAATCACAAGACAAAAAACAGCCCCACCTTAAAATTATACCAAAGCAGCTCAATCTTAGAAAGTGTTTTTGCTTTAAATAATTTACGGGAACTACTTCTACTACCTCCTTCCACTATTCGTTTTGAATTATTTCTTTCCAAACCAAAGTTGTATTAACTATAGCGTTGACTTCAGGCTTTTCGAGCGGTAACAATGGTTATTTGGGTCAGATTGATTAGGTATGTATTATCCGCGTTTAAATTTACCTGTGTAGTAAATATTCTATGCAGTGAAACTTCTAAGATTTCATTTCATTGTCCATACTGTTCTTTGTTAAATGTTTTTAGCATCTACGGCCAAATAGTTCTGGTTAACTGAATGTAACAGCGTTAATTATTTTCCTTCATCACGTTCAATTAACATTATTTTAATTGTCTTTGGATTTTGCGGTGCGAATTCAGAAAACAGAAATTTACATTTTAAGTAGTGTGCCATATTTTTTGAGCACCATCTATGTTTTTGATGGCAGTTAACCTGAACTATTTGGCCGTAGATGCTAAAATCATTTAACAAAGAACAGTATGGACAATGAAATGAAATGGTAGAAGTTTCACTGCGTAGAAGATTTACTACAAAGACTCGCTTCAGCTTTATAATTAAACTATTACGTCACTGATCAGCTACAACATGCATCGTCGCTTGCAGTAAACGTCGTTCTTTTTGTGGCCTATTTTCTTAGAAATCTGAAAGGAAATTTTGTATGTTCCTTTTTATGTTGTTAGATGTTTTTGGTGGGGTGGGCAGGTACCAATGCCTAGAATCAAACCCAATAATAAATCACTTGTGTGGTATCCATCGAGCTTCAAGTGTCATAGCGGCTACTGCATTAAATAAAGGTCGTGCTTATTATCTGTGTGCAGCACATGTGAATCAATATCTCTGTCTTCATCATTTGCAAATAGATTATTGTACAGCAAAACCTATAAGAAATATAAATTGGGCAAATCGGCCGTTTTCTCACTATCTAATAATTTGTGCCTATGAAAGATTTGTTTGCCTATTTGTTTGTATAGTGTCTAATGGCATATCTGCACATAACATGCTCAGTTGTAGTGACGCAACTGTAGCAAGGTGTTTTGCGTGGTTTGAGCAGAATGTACATCTCGGGCTAGCCTGCCAGTAGCTTCTCGTAGGTCGGTGGTTTTTTCCTGGGTTTTCCAGGGTTCTTCCTCCACCAGTCATACTGGCCGCCATGTATAGCCTATCTTGTGCTGAAAAATGGCGTTAAACCCTAGAACAACAACAACAACATTTCGGGCTAGCGTGGCGACTATCAGTCAACTAGTGCATAATATATATTAATTGACTTACTGACAATCCAAATTATATAGCTTGGCTTTTACCTTAGAGTTTTGCTCCACGTAATAGTCGTCAGTGAATCAGTTTGTAAGGAGACCAGTGAGTCACCTATGCGGTTTGTATTATATAAACTCAAATCTATCGAACTCGAACACCACTTGTTCCGTTTTCATGCTTCTCAAAAGTCCTCTGGAAATCACCATGACATTTCGTAAGAAAATAACACGTTGATTTAAACGAAATGGATAGGCTAATTATAGTATGGAGCAATCTCTTCATATTTAAATATTAAATTCGAATTCATTTTCGTCGCATGAATAAAACGCTAACATCTGATCTATTGTGCCTACACAATAACACAGTGGCGTCACTCGGGTTGGTGTCACCCAGTGCGGTAGCTCATGGTGTCACCCCCATGGTCCTCCTTCCGTAACAGACCATACAGAATCCTTAGTAATGTCATTTTGGTGTCACCCCCTCTGATGGTGTCACCCGGTGCAGTCCGCACCCCCCGCATCCCTCTAGCGACGCCACTGCTGTGCCTGCTAGTCATGTATTTAACTATGATCGGTTATCCGCTTATGAAATCCGACTAGACCGAGCAGTGTGTGCTCTGTAAAATTTGCAATTTTTCATTTTGGTGTCACCCCTCTGAGATGGTGTCACCCGGTGCAGTCCGCCCCCCCCCCCCCCGCATCCCTCTAGCGACGCCACTGCTGTGCCTGCTAGTCATGTATTTAACTATGATCGGTTGTCCGCTTATGAAATCCGACTGGACCGAGCAGTGTGTGCTCTGTAAAATTTGCAATTTTTCATTTTGGTGTCACCCCTCTGAGATGGTGTCACCCGGTGCGGTCCGCACCCCCCTAGCGACGCCACTGCAATGACATTAAATTAAAGGATTCACGGAACTAGTTACATGAAAAAATGGAAACCACTCTGAAAACGGGTGAAATAAAATATACCTGGATTTGGCCAGGATAGGTTGATGATCAAATAGTTTGTAAAAAGAATATTTTCCAAGCTTATCCTAGTAGTAACTGAACAAATGGACACATTGTTTTTGTGGAATTTCATTCCTTGAACAGACCAGTTTGGAACACTCATTACTGAAATTAGCACCTGAATGTTTGGTGCGGAAATGAATGCACCTTTCAAATACACATAGATCCAGAAAATTCCGCGGCTAGTAAGGCATTCTCTGCATAAAACCTGCAACCCATGATATATCTATACTGATAAATATCGGTTTGATCATGAGCATGCAAATATTTAAATGTATTGAACTTTTAATGTCGTTGTGTTTGCATAGATTTACGATGGGTACTGAATTAGTACTGTAAGTCCTGAAGATCTACTGTACATGTGTATGGTATGAGTATTTTAGACGTTCAAACATTTATTTAAAATAACTCTCCCTTTTCATCAAATGTGTCTTTTTCAGATGCAGCACGCTAAGTACAGAGATGTTCCCCCAGTGTCTGACAAATACCACTGTGGTAATTACTGGCGATGATATCCTTGTGAAGGCTGGGATCACGTTGCCACTTTATTGCTACATCACAGGACTAGTGATTTTCGTCCTACTTTTTAGAATAATAGCATTTATAGCAATGAAATTACATCTCAGGGGGCCAAAATAGTGTAATTACGTATTGGAGCGTACATATTATTAACTTTTTAAAATTCAGTCATGACTGATAAAAGTGAGACAGATTTTCAATACATTCTAGACTGATACCTTTGCAGCATACTGAATTACATGATTTTCTGAAAACAACAATATGGAAGAATCCAGATATATGAAATTCTAGCATTGTGTACATATACTGGATGAAAAAGGGAATTTTCTGATGTAAATTATTTAGTCCAAGAAAAATGGTTCATGGATGGAAATAGATGCTTTCTGTAAAAAAAAATACGTCAAGATTCTGGAGTTTTAGCGCATGTTCAGAGCCATCATGTGTTTTTTTTTTTCTTCTAACAAACATCATATAAACATTAATTCAAATATATACGAAGCCTTTGTACGAGAAGCTTTGTGTGTGTGTGTGCGCGCGCTTATGGTTTTTAACGTAGCTTGAACATTTTTTCAGCCATATCACTACGATGTCTGCAGTGTGGCAGTTTATAGTGATTCTAGCAGTGGGGCATCATGGCGCAGACATGAAGAATGATGTCCCACCCAGTCACATTATCCTGACACCAGGCCGACCAGTCCTAACACTAACCTCTTAATGCTTAGCGCCTAGCGAGGCAGCTGTTAGTACCATCTTTGAAAGTCTTTGGTATGACTCGGTCGGACGCTCTAAACACTATGCCACCGGAGCGGTCACATGCTGCTGTAATTGTTCTCAATAAGGAAAAAAGGGCTGCAAAGGTATACATCAAAAACTAAACGTTACTACTTGCAAGTCAACATAAGTATTGAAATGGAGAAAAACAAATTAGTTTTAGACGAGTGTGATTGGAAGGAATACTTTTTTTTTCTTGCTTTGTAAGTTAGAAAATTGTTCTAGACGTGGACGGTTTCAAATTAAAATCATGCCTATAATTTTACCAACAAATATATTTTTGAACCAACTTTGAAAATTCCCTCAGATGTGTACTCTTTATGTAATGACCCGTTATACACTTTATCTCATCTTTTTTGTTAGCTGTACCAAAACCGAGTTGTTATTTGCTAGTTTTATTGGGTGTATAGAGCATAGGTGTAAGCATCTGAGCAATTTTCAGGTTTCAGAAAGCGAATTTATTCTTGTTATAATGGACCAAAACAACGTAGATGAAGTGATCAATCTCCTTTTGTTTAACTGAAATCACATATCGATGAATGCAGAATTGACCAAAAAAAAAAAAAAGAGTTGATGTTTTATTACATGACAGGAAAATATTATGCAATATAAACTGTATTGGAAAAATGTTTGATGTCAAATGGCAGCTATTCAGACATGCCCTTGAAGGAATCGTTCTATGTACGCAAATCATAGCTACGATTTTAAATTAGCTTAGATATGTCCATATATGAAATTAAGCATGTATGAAGTGACGGAGGTATGGCCTCGTTTATTCTGCTGTTGGATATATTACGAAGGAAATTTTATATATATATATATATATATATATATATATATATATATATAATGTCAAAGGTTTTAACATAAATTGTTTTAATACTATTTGTCTCCTAATTTATAGTTTTCAGAGATTTTTAATAAAAGAAAGTAATGATGTAAGATGATAAAGTAAATAATGTCAATTCAACAAAGAAAATAGTTACTGCATTAAACTTTTAACAATTGAATGTTATCGCGAATAGCAGTCCTTTCAAGTACACTGGATCGACACTTCCAAACACATTAACCACACTAGCAGTTATTCTCACTTAACAAAAGAGGAGAAAGATGCCTTCAATCACTACAGCACAGAACCGACATAATAAAGCATGCTGATGGGGATTCCGCTGCGGTTGTTACGAATAGGGAAGACTACATTAGTGAAGTAAATAGGCAACTAAGTGATGTTAGGTTCTACCAAAAAAATAAACCACGATCCAACACTCGACTATACAAAAACCATCACTAATATTATTGACGACCCGTACAAAATCGGGCATATAGACCAGCAAGCGAGACTACTTAAGCCTAGAAAATCCCAAGGTAAGTCAGATTTTATCTTCTACCTAATAGCCACAAATAAACCCCTATAGACCTACAATCTCCTGTAACGAGCATCCCACGGAAAGGATATCTGAATATATGGATCATTTCATGAAACCAAATGTTCACAAATTACCATCAGATCTTCAAGACACGACAGATTACCTCATATAAAACAAAGCAAGGGAACCATTACTGCCAGATACTACGATTGTTTCCTTAGACGTAACATCTCTGTACAATAACATACCACACAACGAAGCGATACGGGAATGTAGGGAAGTTTGTAAACAAGAATTGTCGACAATCCGCCCACTCACTTCGTTGTAAAACTCCAGGAGCTTGTCCTAAAACTACATCCAAATCAATGGAACCGCAATGGGTACAAAAATTGCCCCTTTGTGTACTTATATTTTTTATGGGTAGACTGAGAGGTTTGACTTTTAGCATCGGTGGAACTTACATCATACCTATGGATACTCTTTATCAATGATACAAACAACAGGAAAGACAAAATCTTGATGGTTTCATATCTAAGGCAAACAACAGCCATCCTTCACTAAAATTCTTGGCAGAAGATTTCAACTCAAACCTGGACACAACAACCATACTGGTAGAAAATAAACTCCATATAGATATCTACTCCAAACAAACTGATAAATACCAGTATCTTTTCTCAACCAGTTGTCATCCAAAACACTGCATTCGGAACATCCCATATTGACAGGCACTGAGAATATGACATATATATATATATATATATATATATAATTCCAATTATTATAAATTGACTGCGTCTTCTACGCTCTGATTGGATGTAAACGGTCACGTGATACTGATCGGGAATTTTTTTACAAATCGATACATTCTGCGGACTACTTTTGGTTCCCTGTTACCAAATCATTTGACGTGAAGTTTATCTATATCAACGCCTTACACCCTAATAATAATAACAGCAAGTTCCCACCCACCCACTCCTGTGATTTCCGATAAAAAAATTACAAGCCACAGCTTAAAATCGACCATTAGAAGTTAAAACAATGTAATTGCCCAGACCTCCCTGCACTCGAACACTCACCCAATCCTCGGAAATAATTGCATTTCACCTCGACAACATGTTACGGCAGCTGTTATTCAAGGTTATAGTCATATGTCAACCAAGGGATGTCACTAAAAATGGACATGATTTTTTGCTTTTTAAAGATCGAAATGCGTAGAAAGTAATAACGATGTTGCCATAACAACAGGTGCCATGCGCAAGCGTAGTTTTCTAATAAAGGAATATTCCTAGTTTAACTGCAACAACTATTTTTTATATATATTAAAATATTGATCATAACAGTGTATCACTGGCATGACCCACAATAACATTCTACCCGGTATCACTGTATAAAGAGTCGATGAATCAAGGTTAGAGAAGATAGGGCTATGTTTTCTACCGCAGTTAAGAGGCTAATGAAAGAAAACTTCGATGTACATAAAAGTGAATGTTTGTAGGTTAAATCTGCTGATCTGCTATTAGAAAGGATGTATATTGAAATTATAAGGATTAAATGATCATGGTTGGGAATGTATCGATGTCTAAATTGTACCTAATCACTCACAAAGTTTACATAAAGTCCTTCGGACTTTATTTACTTTGTCATCGATTAGATAAAATTTACACATCGATAAATACCCAACCATGATAATTTAATCCTATAATAATTCAAATTTTTATAAATGAAACGGATTTTCTGCAATCCGATTAGCTGCAAACGGTCACTTGATACTGATTTGGAATTTTTTACACCGATAAATTCTGTGACTACTTTCGGTTTTTGTACTGTTTGCAGTATAACCAAACATTGCAGACACGTCAGTGTGAAAAGATTGTTTCATCTCTTAAGTTTTTTATTCAGCAAATAAATAAAATTATACCCTTTTTGTCATGTTTCAAATATTCTTTCATTGTAATGCATATAGGCCTACAATTTGGCGTTCGTCTGCTACATAGTCGCACAAAATGGCTGATTACGGTAATTTTTTACTGCAATTTTCTGCGGAATTTTTTTGACATTTAGATGACAAGGAGTTAAAAGAAATAATAGCGATTGAAGCAGATGAAGATGGATTTGACGATAAGGCGATGGATATTACAAACGATGAAAATGAAACAGAACAACATAGATTGCTAAATTCCCTCACACAGCACCTTATGATCTCAATGACCCTAGTCATACACAACAACAACAACGATAATAGCGTGGTGAACTGAGCCAGTCAATGTTGAGGCCGCTGTGGGATATAAACCAAGACTGAATAAATTATCAAGAAAAAAAACTACCTGTTAACATAGAATTCATTCTTGGGAATTACTATCCAATTCTTTACTAATGGAAACTACCTAAGTACCGGTTCAGTGTCTGAATTGGGTGTGGGAAGTCGCGGTCTCGTATCCCGGCCTAATCATATCAAAGACGTATAAAAATGGAACTAACAGCTGCCTCCCTAGTCGCTCAGCACTAAGAGGACTGATTGACATGGGGTCAGAATAATATGACTGGGTGGGACATCATGATACATGTCAGCAGCATGATGACCCAGTTTCTAGACATCACTATAAATAGCCACACTGCAGATAACGTAGCGGTATGACTGATTTTTTTTTATTAAAGACAAATCCAAAACGCGCGCACACACGTGTGTGTTTGTGTGTTTATAGAGCAACAGCTGCGAGAAAACTTTCAATTTTTTTCATTACGTCAAGACTTTTCCCCCGAGCCCAGCCATACAACGATAAATGGAACTACGACATTTGGGGCACTTATTAGACACCATTCAAGGCAGACACTCAAAACCTTGAAATGTGAATGATGAGTAGGAGTATATAGTATGGTGTCTTTATATGCCGAAGACTGAGCGTTGTTGTCATGGTGATGTTCACTGAACTTTTAACCATTTTGGTTTCAGTGCAGTAGCTGAAGGTATTTTCCTAATATCGTTACCAACATGTCGTGAAGTGTTTCCTCAATGGGTATGAGGAAACAATCTCTATTGATTTCAGATGGAAGTGTTACTGTAAATGTCATTATATAAATAAAACTGAGTACTTGTTTTGTTCTGAGTCGGCGGGAACAAAAGCAAAACAAGTTTTAAATATGGCTGTTAGGCCGAGATGAATCATAAGCCGTTTCCAACTAGTTTTCCCCCGGCTCAGTACAGAGCACAAATGCGGTTTTGTATTTATCACACTCTTTTATGTACGCTATCAAAATATATTTAGATTTACTGGATTAATAATATTCAAAACGAACTAAAATTTATAAACATATCAACGCAAGGACGTAATAGAGGACGAATTATATGTTCAAATCTGGTTGCGTTATATGGAAATATGGATAGAACAGCTGTACCGAGCGCATTAAATACATTATTTGACAATAATAATAATAATAATGTTTATTTGTAATATAGGTCACTTTCCCATGATACATATCCATACGTCATGCGGTACAAAAAGATGTTATAGTGGGTGCCAAACGAACGTCGTATCATTTTTAAGTGATATACATGAAAAGGTAATCATTATTGCATTTTTCGAACTGGATGAGGTACAAGTATATATTGTACAGTAATCACAGTACTAACTGAAAGAGATCCCTAAAACATACATGGAGCAAGTTTTGTGATATTGATCTAGAGTCTTATGTTGCATGGATCTTTTATAAAATGGTTTCTATAATATTTAATTATTTTATAGTAAACAGTACTAAACTAGTCATAAGAATTATACTAGTATCATTTTGTATAAAAGACATAATTTGTTCTAAAGTTGGATTTGTACATAAAAAGTCGGGTAAATATTTTCTTCGTGGTTCTCTATATAGCAGACAATCAGTAATAAATGGTATTCTCGCTCCGGTGACCTAGTGGTTAGAGAGTCCGCCTTGGATGCGGGAGGTCGCGGGTTCGAACCCCTGCCGTGTCATAAGAGACTAATACAAATGGTACTAGAAGCTGCCTCGCTAGGCCCTTATCATATAGAGGTTAGTGCTAGCGCAGGTCGGCCTTGTGTCAGAAAATGTGACTGGATGGATGACGCCCTAGTGCTAGAAATCATTCTAAACTGTCTCACTGCCGACAATGTAGCTATATGACTGAAATATTGTTAAAGCTATGTTAAAAATCCAAATTACACACACAAATGCAAACACAGACACAAACATTCCTGATAGCAAATGATTTTATATATTCCCGTGTTGCCTTTGAATGGCAAGATCAAAGCTCTAAGTATAGCGAAAATATTACAAAAATCACTATCTCCCAACAGTTCTAGATATCTTTGACAAGTAAATTCTACCCACAATGACACATAGAAACGTAGTCTTTCCATCGACCTAATCTCATCCTGCAGCTTTTGTCTAAAAATATCTTCACAAGTCTTGCTGAACGATCTAAGAAACGTATTTTCATCATTTACGCCCCTCGCACCTCAAATATTTCCAAATCCAACTGCAAATAGACGCTTATTGGCAGTATTATCCCAGCAATCACAATTCCACCACCACCACCACCACCACCATCTTAACTGCAAATCGTAGCATTGGTTAGGATATCTGGCATTTTTAGAATTCTAAGCCAATATTTCAAAATACGTTTATATCTTATACACTGCATGGTAATTCTTACATATTTGTTATATACGAAAGTATTTGAAATTGACTCAGATGTGCTAATGATATAGTTACAGAATGTAAAATTAGTTTTTCAATAGCATTGACATCGTAAAACTCTCAAACCTCAGTACCATTATGTAAGGATGAGATCCTTCTTTGCGGCAAACAGACGAAGCAATCCAGTTACGGGTAATCTGCCAAATGTTGAAAGACTTTGCTTCATTATATACATAGCCTCCAGCGCCTGCAAGGATATTTTTCGAGCACACATATCAAGATTATCTTGTGAAGAAAATAAGCATCCTACATAATAATTGTACTAAAATTGAATCTTTACCTATATATGACCATATTTCGTAACTTCTAACATAGCCACCACTGCGAAAAACCCGCTTTCCAAATTCACTTTTAATTTCAACTTTGGGCAATATGTAAGCAGCCTATTGACATTTTCAACTGCTAAGCAGTATCAACAAAGACAATTAAATCGTCTGCATATAACAATAGTTCTAAGATTTCTACTGATTCTACCCGGTTTCCTTTAGCTAAAAGGGGTTTCAAATCGTTCACCCAAAACATTATGTGTGTGTGTGTGTTTGTGTGTGAGCGATTTTGATTTTCTAACGTACCTTTAACAATTTTCCAGTCATATTGCTACGATATCTGCAGTGTGGCAATCTATAGTGATGTCTAGCACTGCGGCATCATGCCGCAGACACGTGGCATCATGTCCCACCCAGTCCAAACAGTCCTTCTTAATAGTACACTTTTTATACGTATGTCTCGGCCAGGGTTTCGAACCCGCGAACTCATGCATCCCAGGATACGCTCTAACCACAAGGCCACTGGAGCAGTCAACAATAATGAAAAGAGTAAAGGCGATAAAATAACCTTGCCGTACGCGCAATGGGCAATTAAACACATCGGTAATATGATTGTAGGAATAGCACGTGCTTATACATCATTATAAGTTGCCTCATGATTCTTAAAATATTTCCACTCACATTTTCACCAACTAGGTTTTGGTACAGTAAACGTCTTTACCATATCAATGGCTTTTTCATAGTCAATAAAGGCAGCATGTAATCTACCCCTACGTTTTATTAAATATTTACAAATTCATGAATATAATATAAATATACTATCCAGTGTAGAATATCCGTCTTTAAATCCTGCTTGTTCTTCACAATATTTTGTTTTCTTCCACCAGTTCATTTATCCTACTATTTAAAATCGACGTTAACACTTTGCCTAATACAGGTAATGGACTAATATCACCATAATAGGAGTATTCTCCTTTCTTCAAAATTAGTAAGATGATAGCCGTTGGTCAATATTTTTGATAATATCAAACATCGAAGAATGTATTAAATAATATTGTTAATATGAGTTATTTTATGTTGCTCGTACATATAAAGAAGTCGTTGGATAAAGCATATATTCTCCCAGCTTTGTCATGTTTCATCTTACTCAATGCGAGCGACTTTTAGTGGGATATGAAAGACATTCAGATATATCAAATGTTGCCAAGAAGGGGGGAGGGAACAGTGTGTAGATTTGACTGTTGTGTTTTGCACTTTGGTTTATGTCTAAGCAATACATATATAACGTTTATACAATTTACCATTTATAGCGTAACTATAGTAAGCAATATGGTATTTTCTAGTTGTGTTTTGAAACAATGATTCATATATGATCACTTAGGTCTCTTCCACCATGCTTAATGGTAATGACTTCTCTTGACTTTTTATGCTACTAATTTATTTTAGTTTTTAATGGAATTAAGTCTACCTTACTTTAGGTTTAAATTATATGTTTTCTGGGGGAAATTTAGGTAATTTGTCTTTAAAACTTTTTCTGTAAATATACATGTACATATTGATAGTCACATTGACGTTTTACTCATTAATTACATAATATGACAAGGCTGGTAATATATTTCAGCATTAAATTAAAGAGCGATAAATGTGATATTAAAAAAGATGTTTCTCATTAGACAGCTTTATTTTAATATTTTTCCTGATTTTCTTAAATAATAGCTCAAATATTTAAATTTTGCCTGAAATGAACTATTAGTCTTTAGGTGAAGATGCACTTGCAGCATAATGTGCAATTCACTTATGCAATCTTTGATTAGCAGAACTATGCACATTGCTCACTTATGTATTGAACAACATTTCAAGGACTGTCAAGAAAATCACAGGTGAATATAGAACATACGGTACTTATTATTGTTCTGGGGTTTAACGCCATTTTTCAGCACATGATAGGCTATGCATTGCGGCCAGTATTAATGGTGGAGGAAAGACCGGGGAAAACCCATGGAAGAACCACCGACCCACGAGAAACTACCGGTAAGTTCTCTCAATTTGTCAAATACTTTGTCTTTGAAATCTATTGTCTGTAAGATGTAGTCAATGTTACTACATATGTAGGTTTTTGCACTATGCAAGTACTAGTACCAGTCTGCATAGAGGCGCTAATACACAGATCTCTGCATTTTTAAATGTTATTTTAATTTTTTGTTGTTGTCGTTTTCTATACACCATTTTCCCTCGTATTACTACTTGGGTTTGTACCTTGTATTTAATGAGGTGAGAAGGGGAGGGGAGCCCTGAATGGTTCCCTAACTAATATATGATTCAGTATTTTCATAGTTAATTTTCGATCCTGATGCTTTCCAAAATTTTCGAACTCCTTTTGTATTTATTTGAAGGAGTTTTAATCAGTTATGAATTTTAAGCAGTCATCAGCGTGTTAAACCATTTTTAAGTGATGTTTCCAATTTGGTATATGGATTCTTTCTATATCTTTATTATCTCTTTTTTTTTCAAGCATAAAAGTTATGTTGCTATTTCGTATAATAGCATCGACAGTGGGCATTTCTGTCTCACCGATATCTCAATATCGAACTTCCGAGTTGCCGCTCGATTTACCTGTACCCTTGAAGACATTTTGTTGTACAGGATTCGAGTCCATTTTCTGAAGTTGAGCTTATCCTAGTTGTAAGTGAACAACAAGTAGAGACTTTTTTTTAAAAATGAAATTTCATCCCTTAAACTGTCCTTGAGTTTGGAACACTTATTACCAAAATTAGCACCCGATTCTTTGGTGCGAAACTGAAAGCACACGTTTCAAATGCATGTTAGTCCAGAAAATGCCGAGGCTCAACACAGAATTAGACATCCAGGAATCACGTATTCTGATAAATATAAGTTTGATCATGACCACTCAAAAATGTTAAAGTTATTTAATTTTTAATAACAGATTAACAATGGGAACTGTATTAGTTCCGTGAGTCTTTCAGTGATTGGTTGCTAAAGTTTCATGAATTAGTTTTCATTTTCCTGTATCTAGTATAAGGAACGGGAAAAATTAAAATTCTGAAAAATATTCATACCAAGTTGCATAATATATTGTTGAGGCTGAGTTATAATGGATAAATGCAAATTTCCGTGTTCCTTTTTGTGATTAACATCTACCATTGCCGATTCTCAATCCACTCATTTTCCATTGCTGTAGAATTTTTTTCCATACTGATTAGTCTCCCTTACGTCTCGATTACCCGGATATTCGTCTGCCTGTATAATAGTAAGATCAATATTAATCAAAAACAGCAAAAATAAAAACAATAATAATAACAGTTGTAACAATGATAATCACCACCACCACATCAATAATAATAACATCATGAACAAAAATTATTATTATTATTATTATTATTCCTGTTGTTCCACTTGGGACAGTTTTACTATGCGCAGGCCTTAGTTTCTGGCTGTACAAAATGTATGGCGTTATACGTGGCAACCTTGAAAAGTTTCTTTTCTGACCATTTTAATAGCTCTTAAAAGAGCTTTTATTGTGGATAATTCCTCCGGATTTCTTGTAAATTTTAGTTTGGTTATAACTTGTCAATCTCCCATCAACTTTGGTTGTCTGACTTCTAGAAAAATTCGTGGATCATCTCTACGACTTCTCCATACAGCTCATTTCGTAGCTCTGCGATACGGTTGGCTTTCATGATAGCATAGTGGTTGTAAATGCTGAAGACTCCATTCAGAACAGTGAGCCGAATCCATATACTGTTCGCAAAATTGAGAAGATTGTCTTCCATTGCTCTTGCGTAACGAACATCAAGCTCTCGAATGCGCTGACTGAGGTGAATGAGTTGATGTCGGGCTATCTCGAATCGCCTTTCTGCTTCTAATAATTCTTGCCTCTTCCATGAAAGTTCGTCGCGACTGTCCATTGAATTGCTGCATATATCCTGTACCCATTAGTGCTAAATGTAATCTTCCTTAGTGCAGGTTTGCATGTCTTCTCCCTTCCGCCGACTGAATAGAGTGGAAATCGTCGCGTAATCCATGTCCAAATTGTGGACCTTTATATGCAGCCAATGTCACTGAAAACTTCTCAGCTCCGAATGAATAATTACAGCATGAGTCAACAGTTCGCGTTGTTTATTTACTTGCAATACAACAGAGAGGCTTTCCAAACATTTTACCTCAGTTTGACAGGACAATTTCACAAGAATGACTGAACTGTCGTACAGTCCACATCACTCACGTGAATGAAAGACGATGGTTGTTTCATTGATTGTTAGGTACCAAGAGTCAAAGTGATTGATACATAAAAATAAGTTTTTCTTGTTGAAGACATATTTTATGATCAATATTTCCGTGAATTCATGATATATTGTTGGTTCTACACTTTCTGTTTCAATATTATCAGAAAGATAATCAATAAGTTAATGTTATTTCAATAAAACAATTTAATGTCTGATTCGTATAATTAGTGTACTTAATGTATCTGAATTAACGATACAGTACAGCACAGTACAATGCCGCCAAAGTTGGTTAGTGGGAGCAAAGTTGCCAAGAAGGCAATTACCCCATAGAGACATTTAAGTATATACAAACATTTCACATTCACCTTGATATTCTTCTTTATTACACACAACGATACACATTTTGTGGTACATCGGACAATTTTCCTTTATTGTTTAACTTCGTAACTTGCCTTTTCTTTTTTCTTTCTTCGTTCTCATTTGTATTGGTACATGAACTTAGCTCGCCCAGTGTGATGAGAGCTCAATCACACGGGAGCCCATAGTAATTAAAAGTCATGCTTTCTTTCATATTATTATTAATCCTGATGTGCTTTCCCTTAAATTCTAGAGAAGGTAATGCGTTCTTTTTCTTTGTTTATTTTTGTTCTGCAAGGATAGGTTTTGTCAAATTTCCTTTTCTGATGCAGTATTCTATGTATTAGAGAATTCGTATAACCTTTTCTCAAAGTCCTTTTCAATATAGATAGAGATAATCTCTATTTCAATTTTTTAAGAGTTCAACCTAACGAGCTAAGCTCACTCTAATTCATTGTTTGTTTGCCAAAGTCATTCAGTGAAAGAGACCACGTAATGGCGTCAAGACTGAATGATTACTTAAAGATCACAGTAGAGGAAAAAGAGCGGGGACATCAAAAGCTGTTAGCACATCATCCCTGCCAACCCCACAGAATGTTAGGAGAAAGACTTTGGGGATGTTCCCAACTACCCGCATCAGGCAGATATACTGACACTTCTGAAAGTGATAAAATAGAGAATATAGAGATCCTACAAAAGGAGGATGAAGGACGGTATATTTTGTATTAAAAAAATCATAGTCCTCTACTACCAATGGAGTAAATAGAAATCAAATGGTTTAAGCCAAAAATAAGAGAGGCTCCCTTTATAGTGAGCTCAAGCAAACCGACATCTTTATCTCAGGATTACCCACATAAATAAATTGCTGAAGAGATTATAAGGACAATAAGAAAAAAAACTACAAATTCAACTAAGGATCACAGATTGGCAACTAGTTATGGTTTTCAGAAAATAAAATCTGATGTAAGTATATTGATAGTACTTAAGGAGGACGCCCCCAAAATTGAGCCTTAGTTCTATGTCATGGGGATCCTCCTAGAACCTTGATACCGCGGTGTGAGGAACAGAGTAGATCATTTTTTTTTTTCTTTTGGGGCACCAGACAGATGCCCCCCTCCCCATCCTAATTACATAAATTATTTATGTGTTTTTGTATTCCCCCAGATATGTTGTAATGTATTATTTCATCGTTTTTGTAACGTGAATTTAGGAGTTCGGGTATTTATTCAATCCTAGTGTATCTATAGAGGAGTATCTCCGAGAGTGATTTAAATTATCCTCTCGGTGAAACTTTCTCTATTTCGTTTTCTCTGTGACCTTGCTAGGGTCTCCTACATCCCATGTTTGTTATATGTTTGTGCTATGGGTTATGTATGCTATAATATGTTTTTGTTGGGATAGCTTGTTAGATCAAATTCTTGTAGTGGAAAAGTTTTCCTAATATATTCCGTGTTCACATACCACGGAAGATCCTGTTTGTACTTTTTTTTTTAATTTGGGAGAAAGGTGATGTCCCCTTAATTTTTGAATCTTATTGATTCTTATGAATGTGCTATATCACCTTTCTTAATAAGATTAGACTGAGCTCCAGGAAGGGTTCACATTTTGTTTAATTATTATGCTTCTCCCCCATGGAGCTGGTCTATCTTTTAATTATAAATGTTTCTAAATTGGTTTAATGATAATATTTGAGAGAATAATGGAGAAAAAAAATATAAAGAAGGAAGAAGAAAAGGTCTTCATTTATTAATTTTTTTATGAAATATGTGATCTCAAGAGGGTTCTTTTCCAGACTCTTACATGGGCCTGTTCACTTCGCGTAGCGCCATGTGACATAGCCCCATGGCCTCATTATCTGTAAGGGGCCCCGAGTGGCCGAGTGGTCTAAAGCGCTCTCCGTTCCGGATCACTGCCATCTCACCTCTGTCTGCGTGGGTTCGAGTCCAAGGCTCGGCTAGCGTCGGTACGTGGGAAAGCCTGCCAGTAGCTTCTCGTGGGTCGGTGGTTCTTCCCTGGGTTTTCTAGGGTTCTTCCTCCACCAGTCATACTGGCCGCCATGTATAGCCTATCTTGTGCTGAAAAATGGCGTTAAACCCTAGAACAACAAAATCATTATCTGTACTTTCCCTCTCGAAATCTGTTTTATACTAAAACTTAATTGGGCCACATATTTTAATGGTGTTTACTATAAAGCTTGTAATTTTATATAGACTTTCTTTATTAAAATCACCATCTAGACTTTGCGGCTTAAATATACTATTTTTATTTATTTCATTTATTATTATTATTCTATCATTTTGTATTTCTCTACAATATAAAATTACATGTCTTTTACTATAAAACCCTATTTTACACAGCGGACATTTTGGCGGTACTCTGACCATACGCCGTCTCGCTGCCACCTCTCCTGTCAACCACGCATCATGCATGTATTTGAAGGTGAGGCTTTGTATTTTCAGGGACCCTAGTCTAGACCAGTGCCCCCATGCATTTTTCCAATTTACATATAGGTTTTCTCTTTCTACTTTACTTAATATATTTTTGGTCATGTCATTTCTAATCCAATTATATGAGAGTTTTTCGTCTAAGTCCCAAAATTCTTTTTTATCTCTATGTTTCATTAGTAAATCCTTTATACTTTTATATTTTCTAGGTGCTTCCAATAATTTCATAACATTATTATTTTTGTATATCCCCTCCCTGTTCCGCAAAACGAAACCAAACCAATAAACATATAGCCAATGTAGATCAGTGGTTCCCAAACCTTTTTCGTGCCACTATCCCCTTGGTTACCCTCAGCGCCCCCAACTTAAAAAGTTGAACATTTAACTATTTTAGAGGAGTGGGATAAATTAAAAGGACGATAAGGGAAGAAACTTAAAATTATTGCAATTTTACGAAGGAAAAATTAAAAAAAGAAACAAGAAAAACTTCAACATTTGATTAATAATGGACACATATGGGAGAAAATCAAAACCCAAACCAAAAGAAGACTTAGAACGGATAAATAATGGAGAAATAAAAGGAATACGACAAAGGGCGGGCAAATAGGGGACTTATATACAAAGGCATAAGGCCTTTATAGAAGAAAGAGTATATAATGGGGGAGTGGGGGAGTAAAATATTGACAACATAAACGAGAGAGATATGATATATTAAGGTATGAATAAGTTGCTGAGTTTAATAGAATCCTATCATACGGCATTATATACATAACATATAGAAGTGGGTCTTATCAATACATAATTAGAAAACGCTATGGTGGAAAAGATTACTGAAGATAGGATTGAAAGCGAAAATTTTATGGGGGAAAATTTATATAATTATTCATAAAATAAAAATGGAGAAATCGTTAGGGCAAGATGGCTTACCTGCTGTGTTCTTTATGACTTTAAAAAAAGTGACGGTGTAATTACAATAATACAGAATAGGAAGGTAGATAAGCAAAAGATCTAGGAAACGGTGGATAATCTCCCTTTTATACGCACATTATAAAATGTTAAGCAGACAACTAGCTCACAGAATCGGGGTTGGGGGTGTGAACACGATAATAAATGAGCATAGAACACAAATAATTTTACTATAAATTTTCACATTTGTTTCTCAATACTGACCTTTCCAATGTTTAACAATCAGTACAAATCATATGTTAATTTAAAATACATTCAAAGATGACTTCGAGGTTGAGTTCCTGTCAAAGGTTGACCTGCATTTTCTTTTGAGAGGCTGAACTGTCAACAGAGCAGCATGTAAACATAACACAGATTTCACTTCCAGATCATCACCAGTGCCTTATTACTCAGTGTGCACCGTCGCCGAATTACACATGGAAAACCACACCCTGAGCTCATATTCTCAAGAATAAACAATTACCTTTAAATCGCTGCCAAACATGCATGCATATAACTCTTCTATCACCATCAAAATGAGAGAGGAAAAATGTTCTAAAAATGGACTAGAACTATATTCGTGGGTACTGAACTGGAAGTACTAATTGTGACCGGATTACACATAGGAATCAACCTTGTGGAGGGGTAGGTAGGTATTATTCAAAATAATATTTTAATTATTCAAACAACAAACAACTTCTTGAATATTCAGGGAAATAGAGATGTACTAGCTTCCTGTGACCAAAAGAAAGCTTTTAACAGGTTCGGACATAACTATATGGTTTTAGACAAATTTGGCTTCGGAAACAACTTCAGAAAATGGACTCGAATCCTGTACAACAAAATGTCTTCAAGGGTACAGGTAAATCGAGCCGCAACTCAAAGGTTCGATATTGAGATATCTGTGAGACAGAGATGCCCCCTGTCTATGCCAGTATACGAAATAGCAACATAACTTTAATGCTTGAAAAAAGAGATAATACAGATATAGAAAGAATCCATATACCAAATTGGAAACATCACTTAAAAATGGTTTAACACGCTGATGACTGCTTAAAATTCAAAACCGATTCAAACTCCTTCAAACACCTACAAAAGGAGTTTGAAAATTTTGGAAAAGCACCAGGATCGAATATTAACTATGAAAATACTGAATTTTATATTAGTTAAGGAACCATTCAGGGCTCCCCTCCCCCTCGCACCTCATTAAAAGACTAGGTAAAAACCCAGGTAGTAATACCAGGGAAAATGGAATACTAGAAAACGATAACCAAAACATTAAAATAACATTGAAAAATACAGAGATCTGTGTATCAGCGCCTTTATGCATACTGGTGCTAGTACTTGCAGAGTGTAAAAAAAACTACACATGTAGTAATATTAACTACATCTTACAGACAACGGATTTCAAAGACAACATATGTGAGAAATTGGATACAATCAAAATTTATCATAAATGCAAAAATAAACTGCACTACTCTCCGAAAGAATATCTTTACAGGGACAAGCAAAAGGGTGGGATTAATCTTCCCAAGTACAAACACAGAAAAATGCAAACAGCATCACTCGATTCAGACATTTGACAGGTCAACACTAATGTGTGTGTGACTCTTTATATATATATATATATATATATATATATATATATATATATATATATATATATATATATATATATATATATATATATATATATATATATATATATATATTGGCTTCATTTTAAGAAATGACGGACGGAAGGACATACATACAGACAGAAATACATGACAGACATACATACAAGACAAATAGACAGACAGAGAGATAGACAGACAGATAGATAAATAGATAGATAGATAGATGGAAAGATAAAGAAATATATCGATAGAATATATGTACAGTATATACGATGTATCAGTAATATAGCATGATCAACGAGATAAAATAAATTTGTCATTAGAAAAAGACGAGGCCCTCCGAATTTCCTTTCGATAAAAAATACACGATTGGTGTATTAAAGATAAATCGCAATACTATACGTATATTTTATTTATATTACATAGAAATACACTTACTTGCGTTTTGAACTGAGTTAAGAGTGACTATAAGAAAATGTGTATTAGCCGAGTGAATTAACTCATCACATCCCTGCGCGTGTGTCCGCTACAAAATGTACGTCTGTGCCTTTTGTGGCTATTCACTATTAACTTTTAAAATTGATAAGTTTGTTGTTTTCTTTTTTTGAGTTTATATTTTCATTCACATCGATTAAATCAGTATTAAGACATTTATGTCACATGAATGATGGCTTTAATGAAAAAAGGTAGAGCACTACAAACACATCGTTAGCTACTTGAACACAGTAACGCTTAGCCATTTACGTACCGGCGCTTGGAGTTGATGTGGAATAGAAACTAAGCGAAATGACGTAACAACAAGAGTTAATTAAAATATATTTTTTTACTTCATTAGCCTGCTTTGCAGTACTACCGGTTATAAAATCCCCCACCACTCTCTTTTCTGTTACGTATATTTGATTTAATTTAATTGTTTGTAAGTTTTAAAATCTTTTTATTTTTAATTACATGTCATAGTAATGTAATTGTGTTTACTAGGGATTAGATATTTTCTTTAAAAAATTGAGCTTGACCTGAATCTTTTCATAAATACCAAATAATAGAAACACTGTTTATATTCCTGACCTAGTTCATGACCTTGATTGAGAATCAAGTAAACAACCTTTTTTCACATTCATTTTTAATATGTGAATGGTAGTGGTGAAATCTAGGCTGTCCCGGGCTACGTGACATTAGACTTGTATACACCTTCTAAACCAGCCTAGAAGGTGATCACGTGACCCTCATCCGGGAATCTGGTTTGCGTCTCAAGTTACAGTATAGCATTTGTTTGTAGATTTTTCTCAGTTCGGCTTCTACGCTGGAAAGTGTGTGTTAGTGACGAGTTTGGAGTTATATTTTAATTTTTATTCAAATTATTTGGATTATAAAATATTTCTTCTTTTTCCTGGAAATATTCGAGTACTCAAACATAATTCTTGGACAAAGACATTTCTTTAAATTTTATTCGGAAATTCAAACATAATATTTTTTTGTGAATCGGCAAAGAACTATATATATTTGTGTACAATAAAGAATAAAGCATATGTCTTAAGTCTTCCAATTTGGGCTATTCGTCGGAACTCAAACTTGATTGCAATAGAAGATTTCATTACTAGGACTGCAAAATTTACTTATTTGATTATTCTTTGATTATTTATGGATTTGATTCTTACAAACGTAAGTTGTTGTTATTTTCTTCAGTTTTCCAGTGGTTTTACTGGGAAATAAATTTTTTATATATATTTTTCAAAGCTTGTTGCTTTCACTTTCTTTTGTTACCTAATATAAAACTTGGTTGGTTTAACTTAACTTCTACCATCATTCATAGGCCAAGAGACCAGAGACATAATCATACAACACAATCGAAAATACTATACGTTCGTCTTTTGATGGATTTTCTCGTGAATCTTGTTTAATTGATACAGATAGGATGGGGGGTGGGGGTGGTTTCGGACATACTTATTGATACGGTTTAACAAACGACAACAACAATAAAGCATTAAATGCATCACATGATGTGATCTTCGTAACAAACAAATGTACCGTATAGTGAGGACAGGCTATTGAATCTTTGTATAATTGATTATATACACACAGTAGATAAATCCCAAGGAAGGTGTTCACATACCGTTACGACGAACCATATTTGTGTAGGTTACTTTATGTAAGTTCAGTGTCAAGGTTTTCATGCAGCCAAAATTCATTTTCTTTCTCACTCCAGATTTTTGGGTATTTTCACACTTAAGCTTGACAAAGCAGAAAGGATTGCGATACAATTGTGTACCTTGTTAAACTCCTTTAGAAAACGAGGATTATTAATACATTTTATCGTTATCTTCATATGTCAGTACTGAATAATAATTGGAATTAATCAATGATCTATAGACCTAGAATCGACAGCACGCAAAATGTTTATATTCAAGTGTTATTGCGCCATGGGCGGATCACAATTTGATATACCAATTGTATAGTGACTTAGAATATGCTGATTTGATTTATATTTAGCGATTATAATACACGCAAATTGACACATTATTATTTGGCAACTTGTCTTAACTGTAGAAAACATTACAAATATTTTTAACTGTGTAAAATTATATTATGACGACTAAGAGATTTCATCGAATGACTGAAACACTTTTTGATTGACTGAATTCACAACCATTTCAATCAAAATTAAGTAATTCCTGTTTATTGTGATGCTTTGTAGGAAATTGTATGAATATTTTATGTAAACCCATTCGTGCCGGCATCAAGATCCTTGGTGGTAAATTTCCTTTAGTGTTACAGTTGGAGAGACAGTGCTAATAAGATTACGGTTTCTAATGAATCGTACGTAGCAAATGTCACTGAAGACGTTTATAAAACTAATATGGTTTAAACAGCAACTAAAACTACTCTTATGTTGACAAATACACGCAAGGCATATGAATTATTTTATTCATAGATTCTGTTTCGATGAGAAAGATACAGCTGTAACCATTTATATGTATTCCGTTCGTTTGTGTTGTCGTAAATCAAGACACGATTGCTGTCGAGTTTCTCGCGCCACAAAATAAAGATGTTTCAGTGGCAACAGCAAAAGGGACAGTGTATAGGATCTGATCTCTAATAATTAAATATTTGAAACAGAATATAAAAAAATGTATTGCGTTTTTATTTTCACGCAGGAGAACACTTATTGTTAGATACATATTTTAGTTTTATGTCTGTCTACATGCATCTATCGATCGCTAGATCGATATATAATATATATAGAGAGAGATAGATAGACAGACATATAGACAGACAGACATATATATATATATATATATATATATATATATATATATATATATATATATATAGAGAGAGAGAGAGAGAGAGAGAGAGAGAGAGAGAGAGAGAGAGACAGACAGACAGACAGACAGACAGACAGACAGACAGATAGATAGATAGATAGATAGACAGATATCACTCTCTCTCTCTCTATTTATATATATACACATAAAGCTGTGTGAATGAAATACCAAGAGATGTCTAAATTTTATTAATAGAAAACGAGGCTTGCCGAGTTCCCTTTCAATGAAATAATGATAAAAAGAGAGGTATATCATTGTTACAGCATACATACTGTATATAATTCTTTTTCGTTTACATCTCATACAAATCTATATATTAACCCTTTGAACGGAGTTAAGATTGACTACAGGCAACAGCGTATTGGCCGAGTGAATGAACTATTCACATCCTTTCCGAGTATGACCGCCACAAAATGTAGTTCTGATTCTTTTGGGCTATTTACAATCATATGTTCATGTCATCAAGTTGATCGTTTTCTTTTTTGAGTTTCTAGTTTGATTAACATTGATTAAATCAATATAACACACACGAAAGATGTGTTATTGAAGAAAGTAGAGCACTACAAACACATTGTTAGTGCAGCCATTCAAACGAACGCTCATCCATTCACGTACGGCCGCATGTAAATTAGCGTGGAATATAAACTAATCAAAATGACGTAGCAACAAGATGGAATTAAAATATTTTAATCGATATACAGTTGATCTAAGTCATTATTTTGCTTTAATCGACCTTTAGAACATTATAAATAGGTTTACGAAACAACAACAATAGCTTGATTTAGCAACAAAAACAACAAGAAAACATCAAATACATCACATTATGTGTGCTACGTAACCGAAACATTTATGAATGTGTGTGTGCATGCTTTTCTATGGGCACACATGTATGTATATGCAGATGTAATATATAGATATATATATGGTTGTGAGTTTACCAAACACATTATCCTAGGTAGTCATGCTTCCTATTGGATACAAACATAGCAGCCATATGAAAGCACAAAAGGCAATACCTCTCTGCAGGAGTAGGAGATCGGATTGCCACCCCATATAGCAGGTGTCACCTGTCCACGTGCTGGTCTCTCCTTTCCTTATTACTACTTTGGTGCTCCATAGGCACCATAAAGAAAGAAAACATTATAATATAATCCCTTAGCGGGAGGTAAGAGGCATATATCTTGCAGGGCTATGCTACGACGATCTTAGTGAGGTAGACACTCCCGTGCTGGAGCCAACAAAACCCAGAAACATTAACGCACAGAACAAGTACATTTTGAGAACACAAACATTTCTTTATCTGTAATTTTCCTCATTTCCCTTTAAGGAGCTTATAACCTCTGCGTTTATTGTTGCATACTTCTCTAAAATTGTGGTATGGATATATACACCAGTGTTATTTAATTGGCCAAATGATCGCATATATATTATTATTTTGAGAAAGAATTGAAAAATTGGATTGGTTATTATTCTGGAGGTTATTAGGCTAACCATGCTTCCTATGTTTTCCCCGTCTGTGTGTCATGCTTGTCCATTTCCTACGCAATGTTTTTTCTGAGACTCTTTCAAAGGCCCGTCCACTTCGCATAGTGCTATATGACTTTGCCCTGTAACGTCTGTGCCTCATACTTCCCCTATGCTCCCTGTCCCTCTATATAACAAAGGAAGTTCAGGGAGCCCTTTTAGCTCCCTAGTGCTTATAGGTTCATTATTTGTTCTCTATTAAATGATTATAATTCTTTATTTTTGTTTGAGTAATTCTTTGGGTGAGGTGTGAAGTGAAGGCTGCAGCCCATGCACTGACGGAACATACCCATATTAGAGCAGTACACATAAGCCCTTCCCAAAACTCCCCCTCCTTATTTATTGATTTGTGATTACAATTGGGTATATTCTAAGTATTGGTTATCCTTGTTAGCCTTTTCTGCTTTTCAAAGTACATGTATTTATGAGGCACCAATAGAACTAATTGCTTTATAAAATGATTATTGTTACTAATGTATGCATATTTTCCTAAATTGGGAGATGAAGGCAGGACTCCAGTCCGCGCACTGGCTGGAACATACCCCTATTGGGTAGTAAACCGGGTCCATTGCCCCAGTTCCCCACTATTTATAGTAGTGAAACCATACAAAGAGATATAAAGTAACTCCCATGGAGTATGTGGCTTTACGTTTAGCCTTTTTATTCTGTTGATTATGTTTGTACATTTAAGGGGTAGTTACCTAGGCAAGGCTAGCCCTCTTCGCGTTTTTATCCCTTATAGTGTAGCTTTTTTTAACAACGAGTTTTATAACTCCATATATAATTTATTATATTATTGTCTACTTTATCTAGCTTTTTATTTCCTATGCCTATTGATTTTAATGTGTACTTTATATTTGAAAATATATATGTTTTGGTAAGTTGTGTCCGTTCCATTATGCACAGTGGTGCCCGGATATTAATGATTTTTTTTTACTTTATTTTCAATGCTTTTGTAGTTTTCTTGCTCCTCCCCCTTTCCAAATAAAGACTGTCAGAGCTTGTACCCGATCCTTTATTAGGTGTGCGTATGTGTGTGTTTGTGGGTTTTTGTTGGGGGGGGGGGGGGCTAGTCGAGCTAGATTCCCTCGCTAGTTTCCTATTTATAAGGTTTCAGTTTTTTCATGGTTTATTTTCAACTCTGAAGTCCTCCAGAAAGGATTCTAATTCCTTTTATGTGTTTGAATGAATTCGGGTCTTTTATAAAGTTGGTGCAATCGTCTGCGTGCTGCTGCATCTTAAACTCTTCCTTTATATCGAGGAGTTTTATTCCCTCAAATTCCTTGTTTCATATTTTTGTACTATCAGTATTAGTGGGAGCCCTTGTCGAACTGATCTTGGTATGCACTGTCTCTGTAACAGCCCAATTAATTTGTACTCTTGTAGTTATTTTATTACACATGATCCTGGTCTAATTTCGAAAATATGTTCCAAATCCAAATTTTCGAAGAATGTTCTGTATGTAGTTATGTTCCAATCTGTCGAAGGCTTTTTCTTGGTCAAAAAGTACCATGGCACCTATCTGGCCTGTTTCATGTAAATATTCTACTACTGTCCTTATACTTAAAATATTGTCATGGGTGTCCCTTCCATTGCCCCATATGTCTGATTTATGTTTATCATATTATTTTAATTACCCTATTTGCTAATCTGGTACTTAGAAGTCTATGAAAAGGAGGGAGATTGGCCTCCAATTTTTTTTAATTCTTCCCTATTTCCCTCCCCATTGTAAATTAGTGTTATTAGACCTTCCCTCGTTGAATCTGATATTGTATCCTTTCTTAGTATAACATTTTTTTATAATTCATCAAGAACCTGCGCTAACTCACCTTGGAATATTTGACAGAATTCCGAGGTGAGTCAGTCTCTACCTGGGGATTTACCTTTTGCTAATTGGTTGAAAGCGTTCGTAATTTATTCCATGGAGATAAATTCATCACACAAGTCCTTATGATCTGATGGTATTTACCCACATATTGTTCGTTTAGATATTCAATTATTGTTTTCAGATCTATATTTTGTGTTGTATATAAATCAGATTAGAATGTTCTAGTTTTTCCCATTTTTTTCCCCCGTTATTTCTCTGTCATTTTCTATTATTTTTCAATCTGTTCCCACCCTATTCTTAGTTCCCGTCTTTTGTATAGCCCATTTGCTTTCTTGTGTATATTGCTTTTATTTCCCTCCCTTTCTTTTCTTCTTCCATTTTTTATTTAGCCATTATTTTTGTAATATTTTTCATTCCTCTGAACTAGGTTTCCCTAATTGTTTTCTAATCTCTTCATTTTCCATCTGTTGTAGTTCCCTTCTTCTGCTGAAGTATTTTACTGCTTTTCTTATTTTATTTTTTTTAAATATCCCACTATTTAATTACGTCTTTGTTTCTTATGTTTTTAAAATATCTTATAACGTTATTTATTTTCTTAAGAAACTCCTTTTCCTCAAGAATTTTATTGATTTCCCACACCCGTTTCCCCATTTCGTTTTAGTTTCTATATTAATTTCAATTTTAATTTATGATTTTAAAATCCTTTATTTCTGCATTTTTGTATATATTCTTATCTAAATTTGCGACAAATTGATCACACCTACCTGCTTTTTCGTGTTTATATTCATAAATATACTCTTTACTTATCATAATAAATGTTCACTCTCTTTGTCTCTATAGATACCCCAGTACCCCATATATATCAAAGAATTTGTTTATTCAATAATTTTTCAATTTCCCATATATAACTTGTATCATTTTGTGTCAATTCTATCCCACTTCACTACTATTATGTCTATAATATTCCCCACGCAATTAAAATCTCCAATTATAGATTTCCATGGAAAAGTCGTTTAAGTGTTTGTATATTTTCTCTAAATTCTTATCTTTATATACCTACTGGCCGGAAAATAAACATTGACGATATGTTGTTTCCCTATTATTATATGTAACATTTTCCCTGCAAAAAGATATAATTTACCATATTCCAGTTAAAATCTCGTGCTTTTTATGATTGTTGCTGCCGCTCCTCTTATATCCTCATGGTTATAATTATTTAAATTAGCTATTGCATCCATTTTATCCTCCGCCATTATAATTACTTCTTTAGAAAGATTATGTGTTTATTGGACTAAAACATATCAGAATCTGTTAAATTTGTTAAATAATTATTTCCCTATCTATTCAGTTTGTATCAATTGATGCTATCCGGAAGTTTATTCCTTCCGTTGTTTCCCATCAGGTTGCCGCATTTTTTGCTTATAATTTATGTATATTATTTTAGTATTGATTGATACAGTTTAACGTTTTCTATATAGTTATAGTTTATGATGCAAGATGCACTATTACCCCATGAATTCCAACATCGGAGTATACAAACGATTCAGTGCTTTCCATTTTGTTTTGTCTTTGAGATTACTGTCTCTTGTTTTGTTTCCATTTCCGTGTCCGTTTCCGTTTTGTCATTTTCCTTGTTTTCCTTGTCTTCATTGGTTTCGTCATCGTCATACTTTTCATTGTCCGTCTCACTATCTTGATTTTGTTGCTCATTTCGAGTTGTTTTCCTCTCTTTTTTTTTGGGGGGGGGGGAAGCCGCAATGGCATTCTCATGTTGCGTTTACGATTCCTCTGTCAGTGTTGTCACTATGTGGCGTGCTAGACAGCGATTTCGATGTTTTTCTCTTTTTCCTTATCTTGGGCACCGGGGTCGGCGTATGTGGCTTTAAGTCAGTAAGTTCCACCTATCTCTGTCCCATTTGGAGGGGTTCTCCTTCCATCAATCTTTCATCCTCCGTCAATAATTGAAATATATTCCTGAAGGTTGTTGTCTTTTGCTCCTTCATATGTGTATCTATTTTCCCACCAGTTTTGTTTGGGCACAGATAGTTTCCCTACTCAGGAGTTTGTTGCTAGTTGTACATTATAACAGTTATATCCAAGCCTGGGGCTTGTGCACTGTGTGCCCTTTCTGGTGTGTCTTCGTCATACATCTCTTTGCCCTTTTCCCCTGTATATTTCAAGTTTCACGTCTCGTCAATGTCTATTTAAATTGTGTAATTTAGTGAATTTTTTGGTCTAATATACTGGCCTTTACCTGGGTTTTTAATTTGGTATCGATTTTGGATACTAGTTGTATGTTATCGATCTTGATAGGGAGCCAGAGACAAACATCCGTCATTTAGGATTCAATCTCCCGTATTATGGGTTCAGTCTTATTCACATTAACCTTCACAACTTTCACCTCTATACTTGAACCATCTAAAATTGGGGTCTCGAAGTTCTTGAAATACAGAATACATTCGTTTATTCTCGCATACAGGAGCAAATCAATGTCCTCCATTTTAATTTGCTGCACGTTTGGTGCTGTTAAAATTTCAGCATTTCCAAAGTCCATAGTCTGGCATCACGTGGGATGGAAAGCCAATAACATTTGGCTTCTCCCACTCTCCCCAATCTTTGTATTGGAATAGGTGTTCAATTTTGTCCATGTTTGGTACATACTCTTTTGACCCGCTTGTGCATCGTCGGTTGCCATCTATCTTGGTATAAGTAGCGCTCACTCTAAATGAATATGAATTTGAGTGATCTAGGCTCACACCAATGTATAGACTGCTATTCTAAACAGTCAACTGTATTATCAGGTTGATGCAAATACTGCGAATGGATTGCTACAAAAGTAGTGTAGTGTAATTCTACAAAATGTAGACTAAATCAAAATGAAAAGTGCACAATTTAAATACAACACGTTAATTTTAAAAACGAAAGATTACCAAAACTGAAAATTTGCAAAAACAAGTTTTGCGTACAAACAAACGTGTATGATTACAATTTGCTAAACGTTCACTCCTCCAATGGTCGTTCTTGCTGTCTGCTTTATACGTGCCATTGCCGATGATAAAACAGACTTTATCAGGACCTAAATGGGACCTTAGAGGATTCTTCCTTAGTGCGACAATCTGAAACAATAATGCTATACCGTTTAAGCTATTGAAGTTCATGCGAGCTCGACAAGAGAAGCCTCTTAGTTTCCAAAACAATTTGCGAATACATGAAAAGAATGAAAACCGTTATTACGACTATGCAGATGACAAAGCTGAAGTCATCGTCGAATTATACTGTGAGCTATACTTCCACCAGCCACGACTCACAAGGACATTGAGATAATTAGAATTGGAAAGAACTGGGTAATGGATGGCTCAAAGAGTACTGGGTGATGACAACTGCTGCCAGAAACACAAATGATCTTTTCAGAGCCGCAACACAAATTTTGAATAGAATCCTTTTAATATTGCCACAAATAACCGAAACTTCTGAAACAGACGACCGTACCAACAAGGCATTAACTATAACAGCACCAACAAATTCATAAATCTTAACAACAACATCAGAACGAACAGATGTGTAATACTACTACTACTACTACTACTAATAATAATAATAATAATATCAATAAACAAACGTTCATCAGCAATAATTTATAGATTCTACGCAATCTACACTCTGGATATATAAAAATAGAATGTTGTCCATGCGTACAAAATTGTACTGTCAACTATATTGAATATAGATTGTCATCACAGTTTTCTGTCATGGACCAAGTTACACAACAAATACACAAACAAGCACAAAGAGTTTAAAAACTTTTAGCATAAGTGTGTGTGTGTTTGTGTGTGTGTGCGATTGTGGAGACCAGGATATCAATGTAATGGCAATTGTGCAACAACAACAAAAATGGCTTGTTTACAGCTTCCTCGTATTCAGGTATCACCTTTACTAGCACAAATTGTTTAATATGACTGAGGTGATTGAGGAAACGGAAGACAAAACTTATTAGAAAAGACTGAACGGCCACGAAATACATCTTTCATTCAACATAATTCCAGGGCTTATATCTGCTTATTAGAAAACTAGAATAACGGTTGATAAAAACTTTACAAGATTCACTTGAGAGGGGAGTACAACATATTATGGATGACAGCTTGTGCAACCACTCTTTGAGTAGTGAATTTTTGACAGTGAAAAACGTTTTGATAACGCATTTATACATATCACTCTACTTGAAGATCGTATCATGGCTCTGAATGTCTGGTACCTGTGAACACGACGAGAGCACTTTTTTCGTTCCAAAACAGTTTCAGACTACGATTGGACGTCATGAACAACATAAAAACATTTCTTTCTAAAATGCACACGAAACAGCTGAACGCATCATCGAGTTACAACGTGAGGTTTACCATCAAGCTGGTCGAAACTGACTCCACTAAGAACGACTCCCTAGGACATCCAGATCATGACCAAAAGAGACCTGCGTGATGTTATGTGCTGCCAGGAACGGAAGGGTTCTTTTCAGAGCCACACTACATATTTTGGAAAGAATTCTTTCATGGTTTCTACAAATATCCTGAAAATCTTTAACATTCAGCCTTACTAATAACGTATTAAATAAAGTTGCATAGCAACAGTGACAACAAATTCATCAACTTATTGAAAACATCAATACGACGACAATAATAATAATAATAATAATAATAACAATAATACAATTTAATAATCGAATCTACGTTTGTTCGCATAGCACATTATTTCGTCAGAAGACAGCTTAACGTTTTTATCACTTTCTTTGTGTGGCAACATAAACATGTACTCTGCCAAACCCATTACATTGATGGTGATTGAGCGATGTTCAGATTGCGTACAAACATCAATTCCCATATGGTATTTCGATCGATAGTTCACCCGAATAAGAACCTCTAAATCAGGGAATGATAATACTATGTTCTGTTTTATCGGAAGAAGTATTAGATCAATTATATTGTCATATGAACCAAGGGTTGCAGGTTTTTATCCCCGCTAAAGTTTTCGAAATGGCAATGCGCATTTAAATACAATCAATGTTGGAATCAGTTAATAAATCAAACGTTAACGAATGTACCTGTCTAGCTATCGTTTATTATTTGACTTCATTTATATAATACTTCATTTCCTATCATCAAATATATATATATATATAAAGTATCTGCGTTTTTGTGTTTTGTTAAGACTCTATAGAAACTAAGTAACAGAAAGAAGCAAATTAAACTAGTTTTTTAACTGAAAAAAATATTACCAAAGTTATAAAATGACAATTTAAGAGGGACTTACAATATCATGAATTGAATCCTATATAATCCTAAAAATATCAATCCTAAAACAGTTTATTCAGGTTCAAAAGACTCAAAAGTTCCGAATGAATTTCAAATCATTGAATGTACTTGTCAGCCAACAATCCTGATGCATCCAAAATGGCATTGTCCAAACTCTTTTGAATAATTGACAACAGTCCAGAGTGATATTTAGCCCGATGAGCACTTTATAATTACAAAGAATACTCTAAGCGAATGTTTAGTCTCAAATTATATCTAAATACAACATTGAATACATCCGAAGACTTTTGTTACAAGAAAAACAAAATATATAAGAATAAATATAGTTTTCATCTCCAGGGAATTGTGTGAAAACATAAGGGGTGAAACGCCTTTTGCTACTACTCAATACATGACAGTTTGCATATACCCCACATAGTAAAAGAACCCAACTGAGTAAACCCATACAATGGGAAATGATTGTATTATTCTAAGAGCCCACCTGACTACAACAGCCAATGAGAAATTACTCCCAAATTGTCAACAGGTCATTATTATTATTATTATTACTTACTTACTTACTTACTTACTTCAGCAACAATAGATTCTGGGAAATCTGCACTCTTAATATATTAAAATATGTTGTGCCTGTGTACCAAATTTAACGGTCAAATATATTGATTATGTATTATCATCAAAGTTTACTATCATGGACCAAAGTTACATACAACATAGAAACGCGTGCAAAGAGTTTACAAAACTATTGATAACTAAGGAGTGTGTTTCTGTGTGTGTGTGGAGTGGAGGGAATCAATGTATTGGCTATTGTGCAACAAGCAAAATATCTTGTTCACAGCTTTCTTCTATGTTGCTATGATTTTTACAAGCATCATAATTTTAAATCTAACTGATGTGATAGAAAACAAACCGAAAAGAAAAACTATTTGAAGAGATTGAAAGTCTATAAGAGAATATTTAAATAAAATATTTATCCATCCTTTATCTCGCAACGTACCTTTTATTTCTCACTTCCATATTCCTTATGCAATAAAGACAAAGTACGTATAAAGTAATTATCGGTGTATAAATCAGATCTTAATTTCCTTTACGTTGTCATATCAACCGGTCAATCAAGCTAACACATCAGCTAGTTATGACTGTAGGTCACGTTAAGACCTGTTTCGTAACAAAGAGAATGGGACATAAATGTTGTCACCTGGCCGTTTCTGAGAGGTCAAGAGTTCTTCAAAAAATAGGTGTCGTTGTTGTTGAAGATTTAACGCTATTTTTCAGCACACGGTAGACCATACATGTCGGCCAGTATTAATGGTGGTGGAAGAACCCAGGAAAACCCCCGGAAATAACGACAGACCTATGTGAAGCTACTGGCAAGTTTTCTGACATACCCACACTGGCTGAATCCGAGACACGAACCCACGCAGAGAGAGGTGAGATGGCAGAGATTTGTAACGGAGAGCGCTTTAGACCACTAGGCCACAAACAATAGTAATTAGAGTATGCCCCAATCAAACATATGGAGATAACAACATTTTGATTTAATGGTATGATACTAGTCTGAGATCACTTAGATTACGTCATCTAGACCGTATATAAAGATTCATGGACGAGATATTGGACCATTTAACATATATCTTGCTATTATCTTCGCAATGCAAATTCTGTAAGTGCCTGTTATTCATATCGGACGTATACATCGGGCAGAGGACGAATATTGAGCGAAGTTCCGAAGCCATTTTGATAGCCACCCTATGCTTTCACATCTACACATGTTCATATTTACTATAGGAATTTACATTTGTTTTATTGGAACTCTGTGCCAGGTATTAGTTTATCTATACTACCTAGCCATTATTTATATTGTTACAATTTCTAACATTGTTTAACAAGTGTTTAAAACTGGTTGCCATAATACAAGCAACAAATGAAAAACGGAGGAAGCTGGGGTCCTACTTTCCAACTGAATTAGAAATAACGCAGGAAATGAGAACCCTGAAATCACACAGGGATGAAGGAAGCTATATATCTGATCTTTCGGGAATTCCCAAAACGATCGACCTATGTCATCTGAGTTCCTCTAGCATTTAGTTGCTAGTGGCACTAGTATAGCGGATATAAAGGGTTTGCAGAAAGGAGAAAAGGTGAATACTTCCTCTTCCCCAAGGAAACCACACCTACACCCTAAGGTTTCCATCTTTTTCATCACGTGATTATAGTGTGAAATAGCTTCCTGCACTTGGTTGCTACTCATCTGTGTTCTACTTTGCCAATTCCTTTTCCTCCTTCCGGCGTTATCCGTACTACGATTGTTCCTATACCCCCCTCTCTCTCTCTCGACCTCGACTAGACTTGTTCTCTGCCTACTGCCTTGTTCTATCCTCTCTCCCTTCTCTGAGACTCGGGACTTAACTACCCGGTAGTTCTGTCCCCAAAAGCTTCCTTTACGAACTTTCTCTCCTTAGATTGTACTAAGGGTTTTCCCGCCAGTTCACAAGTGGCTTTCTCTGAGTAAATTGGTTTATTGGTGTGGTCCCTCTCAAACTCCATCATAGACCCTGATGCCGAAACTTAAATTGGTTTTTATGTGTACATGTTTCCCCCATAGTGTGTATCGTGCTTTTGAAGATTTTTTAAGAAGAATTGTGTAAGAGGTTTATATATTTTGATTATGGTTTCTTACACCTTCCTATTCTATTGTTATAATAGCTTTTCAACCCTGACTGATTTCGGAGATTACTTATAGAGGGTGATACTTGCCAGGGATATATAGTATCCAATATATGATCTGTGTTGTGATATATAGTGTATTGTCTGTTATCCTTGTGTTTTTGTATGGACTGGCTAATAGTCAATTTAATAAGTTGTCTTAAACTATAAGGCTATCTAAAAAGTAAAATATTGCGGCTAAGAATGTCCGGTTTGGCATGTGATGGTGGCAGGGGATTGTTGATCCTCCCCCCGCTTCAATCACAGTGGCCAGTTCCTTCGTTCTTATGCCTATGACCCTATCTACTTTTAGTGTTAAATTTTTGTTTTGTGTGCGTGACGTGTATGTTATACCTCATAGTATTAGTAAAGTGTAATTGTGATCCCGTGTTTGTGTTTTCGTAATGTTCTTATTTTCGTCCTACCCTTTGGGGAGCTCCGGTACGATCCGTGCTACCTCGCGTTAGCCACGTAGCTTTGGCATCGTACCATCATTTACTCCTTAATAGATAGGATGAACCCTGTTCCTGTATTGTTGCGTCTTTGTTCCTAAATTTTATCTTATGTTATTTCTGCTGAGGTATTGGTTGTTTTGGTTAATGTGCTATTACATTAGTTAAAAAAAAATAAAAAAAGATCTATATTTCATTCTTTTCTTGAGGATCTCTAATATCTGGCTTTTCCCCCCTAAAATATGTCATTGTGGTGAGATAAAAGATAGAAAGAAATAGAATACTGAGGTTCTTTCCCAATTGTTCAACCTTAAAACATATATTGCCTGTTTGTTTTCATAATTGTGTTAATATATGCGATTAAATCTGTGTATGTTGTCTTATCAATACTATAATGTGTATAATACATTTTTATCTACTACCCCCCCCCCATTTACTTCACGTATTCTGTTTATTAATCTATATATTTCTTCAGCAGTTTTCGAGCATGTTAATATTGAGTGGTGTTTATAATCAGTATGGATCCCGCAAAATTGGAATTATGTTTATAATGTGCCTTCTAAAGGTGATCTCTCCTGTCATCAATACATCATTTAAGTACAAATACATTTTGCTTTGCATAAATGTGTATTTAATTTTCGACCATTCTTTTCATATGGCTTTCCAGTTTAACTCTGGGTTACGTAGTTCAGCTTTCAGGTTTTCATTATATGTTGTATTAATTACAATATTATATATTTTATTTGTATTGCTCTTCCACATTCCCATGGGTATAACAGAGTGTTATCGATTAGTTTAATTCTATTTAAAATAATGGATTGTCGCTTGGCGCTTAGGTTATGCACACTTAGGCCGCCTTTCTCTTTAGGTCTGTAGGTATATTTCTTATGCATATATTGGATTCCTTTATTCCTGATATAGTGTAAAATCATCCCTTCTATTTTGTTTACCATTGCTTCAGTGAAGTTTATAGCATTTATGAAGTAGTTTAGTTGACTGTACGTATAGGTTTTATCAACCTGAATACGCTTCATTATATTCAATACGGTATTCAAGTTTCAACTTGTTTTTCTACCTTTCCCAGTACTATACGGTAGTTAAGATGGATAGGATTGTTACCATATATTATTCCTAGCGTTTTAACATGATTCTAAATTAAATTGGTGCTGCCCGGGGTGATTGCCCCTCCATTTACCTATTAGTAATATCTCGGTTTTGTCGTGATTTATAGCTGACCCAGAGACTTTATCAAATTGCACGAACTCATCTTGCAGATGTTTGAATGATGAACCATCTCTCATGAAGTTTGAACAGTCATCAGCGTGAAGAAGAGTTTTAAATTCGCCTTTTAAATTTGGCAGTTTGATCCATTGAATATTACTGTTCCTTTTTATATTAATATTTCGTGCTTCTATAGCGATAACATACAATATCATACACAGGGGACTAACCTTGTCTAACTGATCTTTTAATCATGATTCCTTCAGTGTTCCATTTATATCTATTTTTGAATTAATATATTTATACATTTCTTTTCTCCAGTTTATAATATTTTTACAAAATCCACACGATACTAACGCTATAGTAATGAAGTCATGCTCTATCCGATAAAAAGCTTTCTCTTGATCGAATGAAGCATGACTCCTTTTTCGTCTCTACTTGCTATATATTCAATCATAGCCCGTATGGATAGTGTATTATTCAGGATATTGCGACCTTCCCCCCCCCCCGCAGCTTTGATTAATGTCAATCATAGTTTCAATGCATGTTTTCACTTTTAGTAATCATCTTACCTAGTATCTTGTAATCCGTATTTAGTAATGTAATTGGTCTCCAACTCTTTATATCACTGCTGTCACCCTTCCCCTTGTATATTAGTGTAATTATCCCTTCCCGCATTGTCTTTGGCATTTCCCCTTCTACAAATATTTTGTTAAATAGGAGTTAGAGTGCATCTATTCATTATATTTGAAATTTAATATAAAAACCGGTAGCAAAACCATCCGATCCAGAGGGTTTCCACTTTTTTAGACTGTTTATAGATTTGTAGATTTCATCCGCAGTAATGCATTTATCAACCATTTCTTTATCATAATTTAACAGCTTTGTATACTTTGTATTTTTAATGTAGTTATTAAATGTAGTTAAGTCTGTAGTTTGTGATGCGGATATATCAGCATAGTACGCCTGTATATTTTGTAGTATTTCTTTCTTTCCCGTATATAAAATATTGTTAATTTTTATTGCTTCAATTTTCTTTTCTTATCCTTCTTTTAATTCCAATCGTCTGTACAGCCTTCTCCCCTTATTGTTGTTGTTGTTTTGTTGTTGTTCTAGGGTTTAAAGCCATTTATCAGCACACGATACGGTATACATGGCGGCCAGTGTAATTGGTGGAGGAAGAACCCTGGAAAACCCAGGGAAGAACCACCAACCCACGAGAAGCTACTGGCATGCTTTCCCACGTACCCACGCTAGCTGATCATTGGACTCGAACCCACGCAGACAGAGGTGAGATGGCAGTGATCCGGAACGGTGAACGCTTTAGACCACTCGGCCACTCGGGGCACCTTTTCCCCTTATTGTAGCCTCCGCTAAATTTCCCAGCTCTTATTTTTATTCCTTGGGTGATTTTAATTTCAAATTACTGCTTGACCAGTACGATGGCTTACAATCACTAGTTCTTTCCCAGCCCAAACGACTGTTAAATTCAGGTTCGAATTGATAGCCGCACCCTTCCTCAGTTCCGACTGGATATCAATTCTACCCCAGTCGTTCGAGATTAACAGCCAAGCCTCAGGCCATCTGTTAACGCGGGGAGATTTACAACAGCAACAAGGGTCCTTTGTTCTAGAATTAAGCTTAAAACATCTACGTGTGAGTTTTGACACCCAACGAAGCGGGGCTAGTGTACAAATGAGAATCCCTACGATAGCCATAGGGTCTACATATACACATGGCTGTTAACGCATTCCTTCGTTCCTGACTTACGTAATCGCGAGCAGACAAATGTGACATACACTATCTCCCCAAAAATCTGTAACAAAAACCAAACGTGAAGGTGGATTTTGACTACCTCACTTAGGCAACAAATAAACTTCATGCATAATTAATAGACTAAGAAGATTAAAAGTATCATATGAATATCCTTGTGAAGCCATATATGTATACCTCTTAGAATACGTATGTGAGCAGCATGACTTCATTTACAAAAATAACATTAATTAAATGCTTTGAAGCTCCAGGGAGATGTAAATGTTTGAGTGTTTTTTTATACAAATATAGAGGTAGTAAAGAATATTAAGAATTAGGTCAAGATTACAAAGTTTACTTTAAATTTAATGAAGAATGCTTATAAAATGTTACAATGCCTGTAGAAATACAGAAATCCATTAATAAATTGGAAACAAATTTGACGAAAATGGGAGAGAATTAAATCACCTTCCCAACATACAATAGCAGCAGGGGGGGGCGAATCGGACATTTTGTCCAATCGTCATTTGGCTTAATTAATACTTTCTGCACTCAGCGGATCCGGTGTCGTCAGCGCCCGGTAAAAAAAAAGACGACGTCGTCGTCGGGGGATCGCCCAATTGTCATTTGGTTTAATTAATACCTTCTGCGCGCCGATCCCAGCGTCGTCAGCGTCCGGTAAACACAGCGACGACCGCGTCGATGTCATCGCCCCCCCCTGCTGCTTACAATTTAACCGAATATTTGGTCAAGTCCGATACGATATCGTGTCCGAGGATCATGTAAATTTATCGTTACAAATCCATGTGGGGTTGACTGAGCATGACTAAAAAAGTTTCGAAAAACATTAAAGTCCATGTCACCGCCGCACCATGTCTGCCAAATATTTCGTAGCGTGTGTGTATCAACGCCGTTGAATACAGCAAGAATATTACAGTTGTCTCTGATTACTTTTGGAATCTGAGTGTATCGTTGAGTGACATATATCACGTCAGTGTTTTTATGCCTGCCTCTGGAAAATATCCTAGCTGGGTTTTTTTGATTGTCTAACATAACATCATCGTACACGACTAAATTGTTAACGTCGCCATCAATATCATCGATACCCGGTGCATCATTGATATCTGTAATAAACTCGATGACATTTTTTTTAGCGATCGCTGATGCATTCTCGTTGAAATCTTTAAACACCTCGTAGCATCGTTGATCATCCACGCTAGGGGCGATTAAATACAACTTATCCCACTTCATCCATCTCATTATTAAATTAAGTAGTAATTGCGTCTTGCCGGATCCAGATGGTCCGATGATAATCATCCGGATCGAGTTTGGTAACGCTGCAACATGCTTAACTGGTTCTCTTGTTTTAGTCGCTGAAAAGTCAATTATATTCATGTCTCTATACATAAATTATGGATCTATATTGTGTAAAGTGTAGAGTGCGTACTGGCACAAATGATATGACAACCGTTACAACAAGAAATAACAGATCGGCGCTTACTGGCAAGTGTGTACAATGCGGTATAAAGAAATTTAGATTTATTTCTATTAGACCCGGAGATGTTTTAAAAAAAAGCGAGGAGGTGATATTGCAGCCAAGTTATCAAAACTCCCCGGAACCCCGTGGGCAAAGTATCCAGGAGAAAAGCACCTCCCAGGATATAGCTACTGTGGCCCCGGAACACGATTAGATATCAGACTCGATGATCAAAATCAACCCCGGCCCGGTGAGTATCCAATAAACGCTATCGATAAGGCGTGTCATGCTCATGATGTTGCTTACAAAAGTAGCGATCTGCAACAGCGTCATATCGCGGACGTAAAATTAATTCACGCGCTAAATGCTATTCCTGATAAATCCTTCAAAGAAAAATTGGCCTCATGGTTGGTAAAATCGGCTATGAATGGTAAATTAATGATTGGAAGCGGAGCTTCTCGCGCTGGTAATTGAAAACGCTAGCGTTTATAATAATAACATGGAATCCATCTATTATTCTCCGAGAGGATACTGGAAGGGGAAGGCCGCAATTGGTAAGCTTGCAAGCGCTGCAAAGGTAACAAAGGCCACTGCGGCCAATTGGTTATCCAAACAGGCTATATGGCAAATCTATCTACCACCGCCTAAACAAGTCAACTTCTCGCGCTTTGATGTTAGCGTACCTAATGAAGTTCATCAGGCTGATATACTATTTCTGCCGCATGACAACGGTTACAAATACGCGCTAACCGTAGTTGATGTTGCGAGTCGATACAAACAAGCGGAGCCGTTAAAAACAAAGTCAGCAACTGAAGTAGCCGATGCGTTTGAAAGAATTTATCGAAGAGGTCCTCTGCGCTGGCCAAATCTATTACAAGTTGATCCTGGTAGTGAATTTCGCGGCGCTGTTCTATCAACGCTGAAACATCATAGCGTCGCGGTACGACGAGGTCATACTGCGCTACATCGTGATCAGGCAATTGTTGAACGATTCAATCGGACTCTTGCTGAACGGTTATTTGGGTATCAATACGCGAAGGAATTCATCCAAGAAAAACGATCTCGTGAATGGGTCAAAAGGTTGCCAGGTGTAATTGCAGCGTTAAATAACGAGATTACCCGAGCAATCAACATGAAGCCCAGCGACGCGATTAAATACGAGTATATACCCGGAAGATCAAAAATAGATAGCGTTTCCAAGCCGATTCTCGGCGACGTCACTGTTAGATATCTATATGAACCAGGAGAGCTTGAAGGCGGTAAAAAAAGAGCTACTGATCCTATTTGGAGTGTTACCACACATAACATATCAACGATAACACGATCAACTGGTAGACCACCGATCTATAGACTGGATTCAACTGCCCCACAGCGCGGATTTACACGCGAGCAACTACAAGTGATACCTGACGATACTCAATTACCCCCGCGTGGTCTTAACTAGCGCCGTTGCGTCTATTGCACTCAAGACAGGTCAACCTCACATTGTTTTTGACATGACCGAGACTGTTATCGATCCTGTCCACGGTAAATTGGCGAGCGTCTTTATCCAAATAACGCCAACTCATTATACAATTGCAACTCGCGCAGTGATTATTCTGTTGTTGTCGTAACGCAATTATTAATTCGGCATCAATATCAAAACGCCGCTGTTTTTTTTTATCCTGTTGGCGGTAACCCGAGAGTTTTCTATCAATGACGCTTGCATCGATGGTGACTTCGTCACTGACTCCGTCAGTGACCCCGTCACTGACTCCGTCAATAACAATTCTTCGAAGCTGATTTATCCTCCGTACTCTGGACACTGCAAGATAGACTAGATTGGACCATTCGATGCGATTATCAACTATCCAAACAATTGTGTCCGTGATGGTTAGTCCCTGCGAGGAATGTATTGTTGTTGCGTATCCTAGCGTCCACGGGGATTTATTAGCACGTAGCGCGTCCTCGACGACGCTGATATCAACGAGCACGATATCATTCAGCACGAGAATTTGTTTTTCTGTCCGGCCTGGAATTTCAACTTCAATGTTCTGCCGCCGTGTATCCGCGGGTCTATAACATAACGGCACTGGACGCGTTGGAAACTTTTCCTTATGCAACGTAAACAACTTTCGCTGAAGTGTGTCTCTGACTATCTTTCTACTCGCTACAATTAAATCGTTTGGTCTCCATGTTTCTCAGAATTCATTTAACGGCGTTTCCGGAATCACCTCGCGAATTATTTCACACTGAATTCTATCCGGCTGTAATCTGATTAATTTTTTAACCCCGCGCAGTTGTTCATCAAGTGCTCGGTAATCAGTATCGGTTTCTTCATAATAGTCCACAAAACCCCTTAACCAATCATGTGGACCCTCGCCGACAAATGGTGGTGGTTGGCCATGATCCCCACACATGATTACCGCTGTATTCGCGGGCAGCAACCAATCAAGAAACATTCGTAAAGTATCTAACGAAACAGTACATATCTCATCCCAAATGATAACCCCAGGAATAAATTTTTCGCCCATTCGATGAGGAGTCCACTCACCGCCGCTGTATCGAAAAAAGCTGTGATAAGTAACGGCGTCAACATTTCGTTGTTTTATCTCTCGCGCTAGTCTATGGGTCGGTGTAAGCACGATTATACTTGCCGGCGTTCGAAATAATTCAATTGCCCGAGTCGTCTTTCCTGACCCGCCACAGCCGCTTAAATAAACCGTCTTGTGTCTACAAATTGGATCAGAACACGGTGGTGCATTAGACCATTCTGACAATTTATCGCCGCGTAGGTAATTGTTCTCAACGGTGACATCTGCTGACGGGGAATAATCGCGTCGTATTTCATTTTTAATTCTCCATGTACCCCAACTCTCGTCCGGACTAGTAAACTCGGCTACGTTTTCCTTATACGCTACGTCAACATAAAACGAATCAACGGCTACTCTAACCGCGGTGTTAGGAAATCTATTTATCATCGAGAATAAATTGATAGCGGCGTAACCCAGCATAGACGCCCTCAAATGCGGGTATGCCGGGCTGTCTCCATCGCTGTAGGTAACAACTGTACCCAACTTTGTTCCATTGGACAAGAAAGCTGTTTCGCAGTTCACGTATCTATTTTTCGCCACTGCGTCCTTGATTACGAAATCATATTCTGCGTCATCTATAATCAGCCGTGAGCAATATCGTTTGTAGTCGCAGTTTTTTCCACCTTGTGTGAACTTACCAATTATTCTTCTACCGAGATCTTTTGCCTCGTGGTTTCGTTGGTTAAATATTCTCCTGGACCATTCGACGATATATTCCTCGTCGGCATCAATGTGCTTTCTGGACTCGTCAATTATGCTATCTAGACGCTCCGGTTCTGGTAACCATACTTCAGTCTGCGCCCGATATGATATAATCGCGTCACTGACAATCAACGAAACTAGCATTTTACAATCAATCATATACCGTAGCAGCGCTATTGGCAACCACTTTTTTTTATTCATGTGTCTACCGATCCAAATATAACAACAGCGATGAAGTCCTGCCGCGAATTCAAATGATACTATGCGAGCGAATCCGGTTAAATCAAAATCAGGCAGTGGTCCATTAATAGCAACACGAGTCATTTCATGTCTGGGGTGTCCAAATCGTTTGAAATACTCAGCGGCGGATCCATACCCGAGAAAACTCGCTGGATAACAGGCAACCATATCAACGGAAATCATAGCGTCGCGGTTGTATTCAGTGTTCCATAGTCCACCGTGATAGTATTCCAAACAACTGGATTGTACATCCGGTAGATATTCCTTGCGCGTTGGGCTCCACGCATTTTTCCTTGCTGCAACATGAGCTGCAACCGATGGAATCGTGAAACAATTTGTTAGCAGTTGTTCATCATGCTCTTCAAATTCCATGGCGGTTTTTTTCATCTTGTTCTGAAATGCTTCAGTGCGATATAATTCACCGTTTGGTCTTACAAACTGATCAAAGGTATCAGCGCTGCGAAGTAACCACACTGATACAGGGTCGTTTTTACACAAATAAGCAATAGCATCAAATAGTTTCCTCTCCGCGAGAAAACCATCCCGGGAGAATTCTTCTCCCAAAAATTCCCCCGGGATATACTTTACCGTTCTATCCCGTGGAAACACTGTGATCGCGGGCGTCCATGCGTGTTCGTTATGATCAATAATTTTGATTGGGGCTCTCTTCGATTTGTACTTTGATTCGTGTAATACTTCACCGGTTATCGTTGTAACGGTTATTGGAAATCTCAGCGATGTTTCTAATCTCGCTATGTCGCTGATGGTTGCTCCTCGCTCGCGCACTGTCTCCTCCCACTGGTTGATTTTGCTACGTCGTAAATCAGTCAATTTGTTTCCTCGACATGCATTTGTAAAATGCTCTATTATTCGTTCTGCTACACAATTTATCCCCGTTGACTGTTTCATCGGCGCTAGTTTTCCGATATCAGGTTTCTTATTTAACGGGTATATTCCATAAACAACTGCTGTTTCAGGATACGCTCGTTCATAGTATGGTCTGTCAATTCCGGTTAACAACCCCGGCTTGGAGTCGCGGCTAACAATGACTGTTTTCTTGTCGCTGAGAACTGGTTCAAATTTATCACGTATGATCCAATCACCTGATTCCACCCGGACAATGAATTTTACTCTGAAGAAATACTTTTTACCGTCAAGTTGTGATATTATCGTTGCTGCGCGGTTGTCGTTCATGGTAGCATCAACAACGCCATCAATTCGAAATGTTGACCAACTATGAGATGCACCATCACGCTTGAATTCATCGATACAATCGCGTATTTTACTCAACAGGGTTCTATCGTTTATTAACGCTTTTGGTGCGTCCTTGAGGACTCTATCGAGATTGAACTTAATATTTTTCCAGGGCTTAATTGCTGCTAATCTCTCGAACTCATCCATATAATTAAAACAAGTATTTAAATAAAAGAATATAGTATAATGAATCACTGCAAATGGTTGATGATTGGGTCGACAACCCCGTGCAATAAATCATGTAGAGGTGAATTCTGCGGGTATCATTTACAAAGCGTTCGTAATGGTTCTCTTGGCCCCCTCCCGTGCTTGGTTTGTCACGTCGGTGTAAGAAGAAAATCGCAGTTGTGTATCAATTGTGGCGGAAAGCGATACAGGGAACTAAAACGCTATTATGACAAGCGAATTAAAAACGCCGTCATTGACCCTACCGCCGACTTCGTCATCAAAACCCCCCAGGACTACGTTGAAAGATTCATAATTAAACCAAATAATAAATTAGACAAGTAGTATTATTATACAAATGGACCGAGAATTTCAGTCGCATCCCCTGCTCGTCAATTACGAGGCGTCTCGCGACGGCATTGTTAGAAATCGTAGACTGAAGAAGCCGGTTGGTACCGTAAATAATCAGGGGTATTTGACATTTGGTGCCGGAAAGAAGAAGTATTATGTTCATATGATGGTATTTGAAGTATTTAACGGATTAATCGAGAATGGGCTTGTGATTGATCATATTAATAATAATAAGACTGATAATTCTCTTACAAACCTGCAAGCCATCTCTCAGAGTCAGAATGTCAAAAAAGGCCAAACTGGTAAATACTCAAACAAAGCAAAACCCGTAAAGTCATTTGATACAACAACTCACGAAGAAAAAATATTTCAGTCGATGAATGAAGCCAGTAGATACTTTGACATTTGTGGAGCCTCGATACGATTTGTTGCAGAAGGAATACAGAATTCAGCGATCTCAAAAAAGACCGGGCATAGAATTCGATTTTCATATATAACAGAAATCAGCGAGTGATGAAGTCACCGGCGCCTATGGCGCTGACGAGGTCACGTCTAACGAATTATTAAACACCTTCGGAATTGATACACGGGGTTTCATTTTTTTTTTATTTAAAAACAAGATGTTCTATAAGAATAATGAATATCGAAGACATCAATAATATATTAGCCGAGATTTCAAAATTAAAAAATCAAGGAATTGAATTATCTGATGGTCTCGACAGTGAAAAAATATTATCCGATTATGAAATTATTAACGAACAATCGAAACGGGGGCGTTTTACCCTGGCCCGCGAGTACTTTTTTATAAAACGATTACAACATACGATCAATGAAAACTTGTACCACAATGACACAAATGCATTCATTGGACTATTTACTGCCGTTGAAATAATACGAAAAAAACTCGGACGTGTTTATGAACGACGCCGGGAGATTTCTAGCAAGATCAAAAACATTAGAAGGATTATAGACGAAAACTCCGTGGAGCCCCCGATGGTACACTCGGCGGGAAATTAGAAATTGCTTCGCAATTGCAATAATGGTAGGCGAATCACTTACTACTCGGCTAGCCAGAGAGCGGCTAGCGGCGCTTAAAAAGTTCATACCGTTACGAGACAGGGTCCGAGAACAACTTCAAACGCGGCAGCAACTACAAACCGATTTTACTGTTGGAAGCGAACAACTGTTTGCCCCGGTAACTAAAGCGACTAGGGATGTTACAGCGGCAACAGAACGGGCAATATATGGAGATATTCCTAAGGAAGGCGAACGGAAAGAGGCGCCTCTTCTTCCTGTACTTGAAAAGATAGCAGCAGAGACAGAACAAACACAGCAACGGATAAAACAACTTTCCAGTGATATAAAAACCCAACGAGAGTATGAACGATTAGCTGATATTGATGTTGGTGAATCTCAAAAAATTTCCACTCAAAGAGGGATTTCCTTTATGGATAAACTCACTGAAGGGGCTATAGAGGAAATAAAACGACCTCAATTACTGAAATCCGACGATTATAGGGTTTTTGGTAATTTTGCCGCTCAAAGCTATCATTCAAGAAAAGACTTTTTAAAAGACGAGTATAAAAACAGTAATATAAAACGAGATGACTGGGTTAATTGGTTGTATAAAACGAATAAAGGGGTTGATCGCTTGGATACAAAAGAATTGGGATATAAAGAATTTAAAAAAGGAATTGATGATTATGATATACAACAACAACAAGAACAGCGAAAAGAAAAACGTCAAAAAAAAGCTGGTTCTAAAAAAACAAGCGGAGAGGGGTATCCAAGTGGTAGTGGTCTAGTTGAAAACGCTTGTCCTAACAGTGTTCTCAGTGATATATCACGGCTAGAGGTACTAATCGGAGGAAAACGAGCCGGAAATAACTCTCCGGAAATAATCAATGAGGCCGCTGATATTTGCATGCGGTTATTTGCAGGCGGTATCATGGACATTAATGCATATCGAACGCTCATAGACGAACTCGTGGATGATTAAAAAAATTATAAAATTATAAAATTATAAAATTGTCAGTTTTTTGGTCGATTTTTGTCGATTTTTGGCCATTTTTTGACCGTTTTTGGCAATTTTTTGAGGGCAAAAACCCCAGGAAATCATTTAGAGAAAATCGATGTTTTTGCTGAAAAATCGAAAAAAAACGACTATAGGCAACAAAAAATGACCAAAAATGACTAGAAATCAAGAAAAAAACGGAAAAAAACCGGATTTTTATCTAGGGCAAAAACCCCAGGAAATTTTGATAAAATTTATTCCGGTTTTCCACAGGAGGAAATGTCAGAATAATTATTTACAAGAACTATGACAGTTCCCCCATCGATGGAAACTGGTCAGAGTAAAAAATGTTTTACAAAACTAACCCGCCACACATGTCAACCGTTTGCAAAATTATATAATATTGTAAATCCGCGTCAATTTTGACCGTTTTTGACCGTTTTTGAGGGCAAAAACCCCAGGAAATCATTTAGAGAAAATCGATGTTTTTGCTGAAAAATCGAAAAAAAACGACTATAGGCAACAAAAAATGACCAAAAATGACTAGAAATCAAGAAAAAACCGGATTTTTATCGAGGGCAAAAACCCCAGGAAATTTTGATAAAATTTATTCCGGTTTTCCACACGGCGGTGGGGGGGGGGTGATCAATCACTGGTGATCACAATCACTAATTGAAAACCGGTGTTTTTATAATAAAGATGATCATACACTACAACCACGATAAACCAGTACTCGTCTACGTGGTAAACTCGCGATTGCCTGTTTACCGCGCGTACTATGGAGATGGTCTCGGTAGCACCATTGCGGGGTTATTTACAAGAATGGCTCCAAAAGTAGCGCCGTTAGCCAAACAATTAGGAATGAAGGCTATTGATGTTATTCGTGATAAGGGTATTAGTGCTATTGGAGATGTTGCCGGAAAGGCGCTTTCTGCAGCAAAGGACAAACTAATGTCGTTGGTGAGGAGAAAAAAACAGAAACCACCGGTGATGCCATCAACGACAGTGATGCCTGCGAATGTCAGTAAAGTAATAAATAACGCCGTGGAAGAAAAACTAGCGTCGTTGGTAAACAATAATCAAGATGACATCGCAAACATAATAGCGGAAAGTGGTTTAAAACCACGACGATGATTTAGATGCATCAGCGTATTATTAAATAAAATGTTTAAACGAACAGCTGACCCGGCGTTTGATATGGACGCACCAGTGCACAAGGATGATTCTGTCCGTAATTATCAATTTTATTCCTATCATGCAGTACAACCCAACATACGATCGCGAATTGAACTTCAAGTCCATGATACCAGTAAATATTTTTTACCGTGTGAAGCGTTTATTGAAATCGAAGGAGAACTTGTAACAGAGGCCGATACTCCTGCTGTACCAGCACCGTATCCAGATGGTACCAAAGTTGGCTTAGTCAATAACGGCGTAATGGCGCTATTTGAGAGCGCAAAATATCTCATTGACGGGCGAGAGATCGAGTCTATAGAACGCGATGTTGATGTTGCTACAACAATAATCGGGCTAGCAAGATATTCCGACGATTATACAAGATCAGCGGGTCCATCTATGATGTTTGCAAAGGATACTAAAAACACTGCTGGAAACTCGCAATTTGTGGTAAGACGACCAAGAAATAATGCTAATAACGCTGATGCTGATGTTGAGAATATGATTATAAACGGCGATCCTAATTTTAACATCGGAGCTGCAACACGCATATCAATGTTAACAGGGGCGCGTAGATCTTTCTCATGCGCGATTCCACTGCATCATATATTTGGATTTTGTAGGAACGTGCGAAAAGTTATCTACGGAGCAAAGCATACCGTGGTGCTTGTGCGAAAAGGTGATGATAGAAATGCAATTTGGAGAATTCCAGCGGATTCTGCAAATCCAAATAATGACCCTGGTAAAGTCGTTTTAACTAAAATATTATTGTGGATGCCAGTAATGACTCCATCCATTACCACAGAGGCACGATTGCTATCATTTATGGAGCAGGGAGGAAAATCATTACTAAGTTGGTTAACAACAACAACAGATACTAAGCAATCAAATATCAATGGTATATTCACATGGAACCTGGCATCACAACAAGGCATTTCGGCTCCGCGTCATATATTTGTTGCGTTGCAGGATATGACGAGAGTTGATAATCAGTTATTCAGCCATATGATATTTGATCGATTAGGCGTTACTGACGTCTCGCTGAGAATAAACGGCCAGCAGGAACCATCTGAGGATATACAACTTAATTACGGTCAAAACCATATTGCACGCGTGTACCATCGGTTGCTGTCGTATATGAGTCGTGATCAAAACGTCGACACTGGTTTGCAAATATCACAACATGATTTCAAAGAACTATATCCGATCTATTACTTTTCGCTGGAACATCTTGATTTAACAAGACAATCCGTCGTTGATATACACTTCCGAGCTAATGTAACTCGCGGCGCTATTGCTGATTATAGAGCTATTGCTGTCATCCTCAGCGATAAATCAATGCTGTTGGAAGGTGTTGGTGGACGAATGAGAATCGTTGATGCGCCAGTGGAAAACATGTAATTGAAAGCACAAAACGCGTTTACAATAAAATGTCGTATAGTGTCGTCAGTGTAGAGTTGACTGATGGTCAAGTCAAGAAATTACGATCAAAGTCGGCTAAGCAATGCGGGACCACAATAACGCTGAAGCCGTCACAGATGGCAGGTGGTAATCATAAGATATCGTTGACGGCGCGTCAAATAAAACATTTCAATAATGCGATGAAGAATAGAAAGGGTGTTCAAATAGATTTCTCGGCCGCAGCGATTAAAAACATGGAAAAGACCGGTGGGATATTTCCGCTGTTAGCCGCAATTCCAGCGTTGATTGCCGCGGTGGCCCCAGCAGTGGCTAAGGCGGCTGCGTTGGGGGCTGTTGGTACCGCGGCGGGAATGGCACTGAAAAAGGCAACCGGGAAAGGCTATAAAAAAAAACGACCCGTAGCCGGAAAGGGTCTAAGACTACCGGGAACCCCGTATTCATGGTACTCGGGAAAGGGTCTAAGACTACCGGGAACCCCGTATTCATGGTACTCGGGAAAGGGTCTAAGACTACCGGGGACCGTTTATTAACGCAGGAGTCTATGACCCCCATGTCTAATTTTGATTTAATAGACGCCGCAAACGCGCTAGCGATAAAAAACTTCAGAGGTGTTTTTATGAGGGATCAATTACCGGCGGCGCCAAGGAATATTGAAACCGGCATAATTAACCTCGATGGGTCCTCCGGAGCGGGGACTCATTGGGTTGCGTACGCGATTGATCCGCGTGCGATCGTCTATTTTGATTCATACGGGTTAGCCCCGCCAAACGAGTTCATGCGGTATATCCGGGCGTGTTCAGCCCGGGCTTTTTATTCCACGCTGCCAACACAGCGATTAAGCGACCCACCGATATGTGGCCGTGAGGTATTGAACGTACTCGCGGCGATTTCATCATCGCGAAAACCACCTCATGTGGTTGTAAACGAATACACTAGTGGGGTCGTAGAGGCCCGGCGGGTTAATTAGAAACGCCGTTTTTTTTTACAATAACGATGATTGATATTTGGGGACGACCGGTTTCGGCGCTGAAAGAATCCACGGAAACGGCCGCCGCCGACATAAAAAAACTAATCGAGGATGAAATCGCTGATACGTTGAATTTAACCAGTGTTGACCCGGGTGAAATAGTTGTATTTCAAGACCGCCAGGGTAAATTGAAATCCGGTAATGTGTCGCTGAATGACGTTTTAATACGACGGCGTGATGCCGCCGAGGACACTATCGCGCTGTATACCGGCGACGGACGACTCAAACCGGGTGAACATATATCGACGGTGATGGATAGGGTAACATTAGTCCAGGACGGTTTTACAAGGTTAGATAGATCGGTGACCGAACTTGACGCGCAGGTGAAAAAATCTGTCGCCGAGGTGAAAAAATATATCACCGATATACAACTCACTACCGCTAGTTTTTTTGGGACCCCGACGGTGACCGAACCAAATCTTGCAACAATAAAAAATACTATTTTGGAGTTTACGACGCTGTCGGGCCAATTTTACACGTTACGAAAAAATGTTAACAGGATCGATGACAACTTTGATAAATTTTTTGGTAAAAAAAATACCAAGCTGGATGAGATTACAATAACTATAAATGATATCACTGCGTATGGACGGAAAATAGAAACAATCAAAACTGATGTTACAACGATCATAAATAATATGGACGCGCATACACAGGAAATAGGAACAATCAAAACTGATATTGAAGCGAACAAAAAAGGTGTGGACGCGCATACACAGGAAATAGGAACAATCAAAACTGATGTTGAAGCGAACAAAAAAAATGTAGACGCGTATTGGCGGGGAATAGGAATAATCAAAACTGATGTTGCAGCGAACAAAAAAGGTATAGACGTGCATACATATGAAATAGGAACAATCAAACTTGATGTTGCAGCGAACAAAAAAAGTATGACCGAGAATACACGGGAAATAGAAACAATCAAAACTGATACTGAAAGCTCGATCAAAAGGGGTTTATACGTGCATACACGGGAAATAGAAACAATCATAGTTGATGTTGCAAATATCAAAGACAGAATACCGGAAATGATAAAAATAAAAATCCCTCATGAGAACACCATCAACACAGTATACACAATTCGGCATGGATCATTCGATTGGACTCCTACACAGAATACAGTAAATATCACCGCAACTGTTAAGGGCATTTATCGACTGACACTGGTTTCAATGATGCAGTTTAATATATTATCGTCGAGTTCATCCGGGTTTAACAATACAATATCAACAATTATAGACAGGAACGCAACTGAACAGTTTACAATTTATGCCGTTGATGGAAATCTAGCCGGGGCAAACATCACATGGTATGTGGAATTTGTAGCGAATCTAATTAATTAAAAACACTAGCTCTTTTAAAATAAAAATGACCACCAAGGAAATTGAATCAGAGGTATCACCGACGTCACATCAATATCGATTCGATACCGCAAAAGAATTCTCCGCGAACTTGAAAACGCTTTCCGAACAATACCGTGTAAAAATAAAAAAATACCGCCGAAAAATAACCGCCATCGACGCGGTCGTGTACTCGGTGTCGGGTATAGTAGCCGGTACCGGTGTTATTTTATCCACGGTAACCACGATAGCCCCGATCGCTGTTCCAATCGCTATCTCCGCGATGACAACAATTGCTGGAGTCGCCAACGCAATCACTAAAAAGATATCATCGTGTTTTCAGAAAAAACTCGACGAGTATACAGTAAAACATCAAATAGTATCCGACGCGTACTCGAAATTATCCGGGTTGATCTCGTTGTCAATTGATAATTTGTTCGTATCCGATGTTGAATTCTCCACGATGGTCCAGTTGTATAGCTCCGCGATGTCAAAAATCGAGGATTTTCAACTGGAAGCCGGAACCACCTGGTTGTTGAAATTAGACACTAAAAACAACGAATAATAATAATGTCGCTGAACCCCGAAGGGTTTCAGTTGCTTCAACGGATCGCGGAGAACACCACTCCGGTACAAACAAATATGATATCGATAACGTCAACAAAACCCGAATTCAGTGTGAACTTTCCATCACCGGTTCCAGTGAAGGAAATAGCGCTGCCAAAATTGCGAATATATCACAGTTGGCCTAATATTCGAGCGGACGCATTTAACGGACAACAACCTAATAACTCGCTGGTTTTTGCACGGACAAATAAACCCGATGGGACCCCAGACTGGGAGGAGGTTACAATACCAACTGGGTCATACCAAATAGAACAAATCAATAAAGAATTTCAACGCAGGATAAAATCGATCACAGGAAAAGAATCAAAAATCGCTATTACGGTTCATGAACCGACGTTATCGTCGACGATTGAAATAAGCACACCGGGGTATATGGTTGATATCTATAACAGTTCAATAAGAACCATACTAGGATGGCCTAAGAATCCACCTCATGGAATCGCCGCGGACACGCAATCGTATCATGAGATTACCCCCCGGTATCGAGATAAATTATCTGCTATGAAAAACGCGTTCTTACCCCCCAGGTTTATATTTCAAAACAGGAATACCATTAAATGGTATTTTACGTATAAGGAAACTCCTGAAACAGACGTCGAGATCGCAATTAGTTTAAATGATATCACTGATGCGTTTGCCGAGATTAATCGTAATTACCGATTGCAACTAGAACAGCTACGGGAGACAAAAGCACAAAAACACGTTGAGGTGTTAAATCAACTTATATCAGACATGGAATATATCAATGAACGAATCGTTAAAGTAATATCCGATAGCAGAACTAATGATAAACAAAAATTCCTAACCGAGTTTAATATCACAGAAGCCGATTTACCCGATTTAAAGGTTCCAGGATACAATGCGCCAGAACTAAGAAAATCTCTTAATGATTTTCTGGATCCATCAACTATCCTCAGACACGATAACGGAGATGATGGTAGGCATATTGCTCCATACAACGTAAATATTGCATCGGTGATAGCGATTAATCTAGTGTGTGATGCTATCGAAGGAAGTTACCAGGTGGATACCAAGCAATCAAATCAGGCCCAACAGGGGTATATCCTTTATTCATTTTCACCAACAGCCCCTCCGGGATTTTTAATCGTTGAGAGTCCGATTAATCCAGTCTATATGCGATGCCATAATCGGTTTTTAACGAGAATTAATTTCAGACTTACCGATCAGTCAAATAACCTAATTGATCTGCAAGAGGAGGAGTTAGTGATCACTCTGTTTGTAAGATCATAGCAGCAGGGGGGGCGATGACATCGACGCGGTCGTCGCTGTGTTTACCGGACGCTGACGACGCTGGGATCGGCGCGCAGAAGGTATTAATTAAACCAAATGACGATTGGGCGATCCCCCGACGACGACGTCGTCTTTTTTTTTTACCGGGCGCTGACGACACCGGATCCGCTGAGTGCAGAAAGTATTAATTAAGCCAAATGACGATTGGACAAAATGTCCGATTCGCCCCCCCCCCCCCCCCCCCCCCCGCTGCTACAATGTTTTTATACTTGCATGACGTTGGGATGACCAGAGAGGAATCTTGTAACAAACATATTATTCATCTTATCTCTCATTGTCATTAATGTGGAAAAAGTGTAAACTCTAACACAAAAACATTTAGTTTTGCAATACCCCAAAACTGCGTCAGCTAGAGACAATATAAAAAGAAACATGAGGAGAGCGAAATAGCAATATCCTCTATACAAATGAAATTTGTAATGAGGACATATATGATGAATTAAAAGAATTTCCCACAAGCATTATAAAATCTAAGAAAAGTTTTAACCCAATAACCACTGAAGGCACTGAGTTCCAAATAAAAATGGCTGCTTCCTAAGACTTATTCAAAATACAGTATGGGATGGATGATGAGAACGGGTGGGAGATGGACGGGTAAATAGTTCTTTAGGGACAGATTCCTAAAAAGGGCCTGTTCGTATCTGTCACGCCCTCCCAATATCACTCACCTCATTATTGTATTTAATTTCTACTTTGAATGAACAATAAAACTAAAACTAAGTTTAACCTCATTACTGGTATTTTTGCATAAAACTAATTACCCTTACCTTTGTTCAATTAAATGTCAATTTGTAATTCCAAATTTATATACATTTTTCCTTTACTTTAACAATGGGGAAAAAAGCAGACCATATTAGTTGAGTTAAAATGGTTAACTACTAATATTACTATCTCCTAGAATAATTTGTAAACAATTATAACAGCTCATCAACGCAATATGAATGGACAGGGTATTGACAGAACCGAGTAAGGATCACATGATGGTGTGACACCAATGCTACATGGCTAACGCGAGGTAGTCACGGTCACACCTGATCTCCTCAAAGAGATGGGGGTGTCAATAAACAAGAACATTACAAACACAAAACACTGGGAAATAGGAACGTTACTAACAACTACGGGATTGTAATCCACTCACAGAACATGCACGATACAATTTATTTTAACTTTCTATTTTTTTCGTAAAGTTTTTTTCTTGTATATTTTCTACAAAATAGAAAACACAGGAATCTGGTAGAAAAAAAACCTCCCTTTGTGAGGAGTCAAAGCCCTACCAGAATATTATATTTATTTTTCTTTTTAGATAGCCTGCTAAAATAATATAACTCAAATAAAGATGTGATCCTTTAATGCCGTTTAAACACAAGCACAATATATCATACATAACAATATAGCAATGCACATATAACAAATACTGGGCAATACTGATCTCTGGTAAAGATTTCTAATTAAAGAATACTCAAAACACCAGCCTGGGTTTAACTAAGTTGAGTCTATTAGAACACTAGTATAGGGTGGTGCATAAACCCTAATTACAATTCCATAAAATGTTATCAAAATTCCATTAAATTTTTTATATGCACAAACACAGTTAATGGTCTAACATACAGATATAAAAACATATTTTCGACAGGAAGGGGTCCTCTTTATGATGATTCTGAGAGGAACCTCACTAAAAAATCAAACAAAGTACGTATAAAGTAATTATCCGTGTATAAATCGGATCTTAATTTCATTTGCCCTGTTTCATCAACCTTTAAATCAGGCTAACCTGACGGCTAGTCATCACTGTACACGTGTTTTGTAACAAAAGAATGGGACATAAATGTTGTCACCTGTCTGTTTCCGATAGGTCACAAGTTCTTTCCGAAATAATATTTAGACTAGGTCCTAATCAAAAGTGCGATTCATCTGTGGATAAACCCATTTTGATTTAATCATACGACACTAATCTGAGACTTCTCATATTACGTCACCAAGACTGTATATAAAGACTCAACTCTTACATCTGTTTATTAGAAAACTAGGATAACGGTTGCTAAAACCTTGGCAATATTCATTTGAAAGAACCCAAAACACACACAATAGTATAGGATTGGACAATGCCGCCTAAGCACAAAATCTAGAATAGTGCTCACCGCCTTTATGAGTAATTACCTAGTGAATTAGTAACTCCTGATTGTTAGGTGAAATTATCTCAGTGCAAATGGAATTAGAAAAATAAATCTTGCCTATCTTTGTGCAGTCGGGGGGAACCAAACTAAGTACCTACTTTAAGACTAAAATAGAGGATAGAGTGCTCATGGCATTCCACCCTCCAGGGTTTTAAACGATAGATGTTGGAAAATAAGCCAGCGCGCCTAGGCAAGCTGAAGTTCTGACTTCCCTTAATGTAATGGGGATTGATATAGATAAAGTAGATGGCATGCAGAATGCAGGCTATAACAAGTACGTCATTTATCCAAACACTTCGACACGCCCTTGATAAAGGCGGTCGAAATTGAAATAAAGGGAAATAAGGCAAACATATACAAAACTGAACCTCTAACCAGAGAGATAGAGGCCAAGACAATAGATGTCTCCATCTCAGGCCTCCCTCTGGAAGTCGAGACCATATAAGTTATAAACAAAGTAGAGTGGAAACTAAAAACCAAAGTTAAGAAATTAAAAATGGCCACAGTATGGGGATTCGGGAATGTTAAGACCAGTGTACGAATCCTCACTGTAGCAAAAGAAAATGCCCAAAAAATTCCGACATTCTTTTATGTATTGAGATTGAGACTGAAACGTTGGTTCCGGTAGTGCGAGAACTACAGGAAATGCCCTAAATGTCAGCAGACAGGGCATAATCCCAATTAGTGCTCAAACCAGCAGGCACAAACAACAACAACAACTTACGCTAGCAAAGTAGCTAGCAACCAACCAATACCCAACAGTGACTTTAACACACAACCAAGTAGATTAATACAGGAAATAAGAAGCGAGGGAGGGAGACAAAACTGATATCTCAGTAAACAACGAACTCGTGAACTTACCAAAAATAGACGTAACAGAAATAAAGGACAATTCACCAACCCTAGAATGGGAGAAAATCTTAAGTCCCAATAAAACAGGGAAACTAAAAACTCCATACAAAGCAAGCCTAAATACACTAATAGGTTTTCTCACCTACAAGAGGAGGAAAACTCCCTGGGAGTCGAAAAGGGAAAAACGGAAGGTGAGGAGTCAGAAGTGAACATGAATCACCTGACCTCTACTCCCTTACCAAAACTGGGGCTGAAAAAAAGGAAAGCCTAATCGGACTCAAAACTGATGGAACACGAAAATGAAACGAAAATGTACACAGAAAATACCACAGATCAAACGAGTATAGACAGAACAGAAGAGAATACAACGGAGGGAGTTACTCCAGCATATAGTAACATGGGGGAGGGGGGTGGTCTAGTGCCCCCTCAAAGAAAAGCATACATACTATACATTCATAACTATGTTTTAAATAATAATCACTGTATAACCGAAATGCGGCAACCTGGAAAGAAAATGAAAAATGGAAGGAAAAGACTTCAGTGTTTCATCTATAAATGTAAATGAAATTAATAGGGATAAATTAATTAAATTATGTAATGAAACAAGTAACGACATTCTATTTCTACAAGAAACATAATGGATTCACTATAAAGTTACTGGCGCTATGTGAGGAAAAAATGGAAGGTATACTGATTTTAAATGATTTTAAGGGGAAAGACGTTAAGAGGAGGGGTAGCAACATTTATTAAAAATAAAAGGGGAGTAAGCAAGAAAAGGGAAAATGAAGGGGATTTATTTAAAGGGAGAATGACCCACATTATAATAGAAGATGTCCACCTTTTAAATGTATACATGCCGGCCAATAAATACCACAAACAACAAAGAATTTTTAAAAACTTATCAAAATACATGGAAAAATATATCATGGAAAATTTAGGTTTAGGTGGAGATTTTAACTGGGTGGGGGGAAAATATAAATAGAGATGGGGAATTAACTACAAATGACGTAAGGTTTAAACCAGAGATGGAATTTTTCCTAAACAAACACAAAATGTTAGACGTATATAGAAAATTAAATTTACTTCAGAGGGAATACACATACGAGTACAAAATATACAAAGAGAGTAGATTAGATACATTATATTGCGCCTACTATGGAAAAAAGATATATAAAGAAGCAGGCATTGCGGATTTTAAAGTCTCAGATCACAAGTTAGTATATTTAAAAATAGAATCGAAAAATAAACTTAAATTGGGTAAAGGGAACTGGAAAATGAATAACAAGATTTTGGATGAGAGATTTTATCGAAGAAATTAAAGTAGAAATAAAATAAAGTATAGATAAGGG